>PITA01000862.1:0-108136 GCA_004023965.1 Spilogale gracilis
TAGTAAGGAAAGGATTGTATCAGTCACATTACTTTAAAAGTGGTCAGCACTGAAGGATTTCTGTGCATGGAGTCCAAAGAAGTTTGTAGCAAAAGATATAATAGGTTTTACCTATCTTCAAATAATAAAAATAATATATCTTCATTATGGAAGGAAAAACACACAAAATAAGAAAATGAAAAAATCAAGTATAATCCCCCTATCCAAAGAAAAATGCTATTTTTATCTTCCTATATTCCATTTAAATATGTCCCTGATTTATGTTACTTATGGCACACTCATTTTTTTCTGTCTGTGCAGAGTTAGACGGTAGACATAATGATATATGTGTATATGTCTGTATGCAACATCGATATAAAATTGAAGGCCCTTCCTTTCTTCCTTTCTTTCCTTTTCTTTTAACTAAAAAGCCATTTAAAATATAGATCTGTGGTAGAACTCTACGAATTACAAGGAACAGGAATGATGAAGCCCAAGGCTAAAATCATAGGCCCTGTCACTTGCTTATATCTTTAATCAGTAATTAAAGGGTTTTGCTGATTCTATTCAATAGTAGCTTCTTCCTTAATGGCCTGTAGCCATCCAGCGAGATCAATGATTTAATCATGTCGTCCTGCCACCAGCTTGATCTGAAATCCTTTTGTAGGATCCTTTACAGTTTAAAGAGGCTTATTTTCAGGTTAGAATGATCTGAAGCGTTCAAGATTAAGGTCTAAGAAAAGCTCATGTATTTACCCAGTATTGATCTGAAGCCTGGAATCTACATACTAAAATTCCTTCAGTTCATGACTAGGAAGCAGTTTCCAGAGCACAGTGAGGTTGGCGTGCTAAGAAAAATTCCCGTCTTCTAAACATTTTCAGGGCCCGATCATTTACTCTTTGCTTGTATGCTCTCCCACAAATCCGGTTATCTCTAAGAACGCATCTGCTTGCCATCAAGACCGCTTTATCTTGGTGTGGAGCTGACGCTGAATCTGCCTTTGCCACAGTCATCTTGGGAAGCGAAAACGCTCTCTGTATTGTTATATATTCGGAAGGCATGATCATTTTTATAGGGCTGCATTTTTTCCTTTTTCTTCAGAGACGGTTCCTATAAAAACATGGTATAATAATAGATCTGGATCATCACAAAAGATGATAATTACAAAGAACTTTGCGCTTTTTGTCAATGTCATAGAAGAACACATGTCATCGTTTTAAGCCCCGAGGCAGCAATAGGGATCTTTCCAGTAGTAGGTAAACCAGCAAAACTGGTAAGAAAAAGTGAAAATGCCCCAATTTGGATTTAGGAAATTGGGCTTCTTGCCTTTGCTTCTAATGAAAACCCTTTTCATTCCATTCACAGGCCTGCTATGTGAATCCTTGCTTATTTCCTGTGATGTTTGTATCACCACCTTGGGGGGAAAACACACACATTTCATGCAACATTTATATATATGTTTGTGTATGTCTACGTATGTAAGTATATGTACCTATATATAGGAACATGTATATGTATATAATATATATTGCATATATAATGTACATATGTATATACGTATATATAAACATAAAAATGTGCACAAATTTAAAGTTGTACCGTATTTGAAAATATTATCTTCGTAAATTTTTGCCACGAAATGACATCAAGGGTTGTGCATTAGTATCTTTGTCTTATAAATGAGGAAAGACAGACTTGTATAGGTAAACAATGTCTGTAGTGGGCACGTGGTAATGTCTTCGCTGACTCATGGTCTTGCTATCAGTGCTCTGAAGAGGCCTTTCGCCTCTCCATGCAGTTAGTTATCTTTCCTTGGTTTACTCCTGTTTCCCTGGGGGTGGCCGGTCCATGTGGGCCCACCATGAGCAAAAATCAAATTTGTTCACGGTGACGATGTGATACAATCAGATCATCACGTCTTTCATCCCGAGGTTTCCTCCAATAAGCCATGAGCCCCATGGGCTGGCACCAGGAGCGGGACTCGATCCCAGGACCCACCAGCACTATTGTTCACCCCCTCATGGATCTCATCTCAAGTGTCCCCTGTGTCCCTGGCCTCCTGGTACAAACCACGAGCTGCCCGCTACATTTCTTTATTCAACTCTCAACAGAAAACGACCCTCCCTGCCTGCTTACTCCGTGTGGTGAGTGTGACTCGTGGAGGGTAAGTTCTCTATTTGTCTTCTTTATGCCGGGATCCCCGGGCCAGGAAGGCTGTGGGCCTCGTGTGCGACAGGGCAAGCACGGATTGCTGTGAACTGAAATAAATGGTGTGTCCCCTTTTTCTTAAAAAAAGATTTTTTCTATTTACTTGTGAGAAAGAGTGAGTGAGCAAGCAGAGCTGAGGCCAGGGAGAGAAAGACAGGCAGACTGGGCGCTGAGGGCAGAGCCGGACCCTGGGCGTGACCCAGGCACCCTGAGGCCAGAACCAGAGCTGAGACCGGGAGGCAGACACCTGATGACCTCTGATGACCGAGCCACCCAGCCGCCCTGACTTTTGTTTGTCTTTAAAGAATGTATAAACTGGAAACGTTTTTGAACAACACAAACAAGACCCATTTTTGATGCCGGCTGCCTTCCCTGCTGCCCCTTCGCCACTTACAGAACAGCTGTGGGCGGTACCACCTGCGTCTCTTCAAGAGAAAAAGGAGGCCCCACGGAGGAGGTGCCGTGCGTGCGCCCTCAGTGATTCTCGAACTGGCTATCGTCACTCCCAGTTTACACCTAAGCAAAGGAAGCTCACGGGTTTTAGAAGCTTGCCGAAGTTCCCCATGTCATTGGAAACAAGCTAAATATAGATCCAAGGTGACCCTTTCTTAAGAGGGCAAGGGGCCAGGTCGCCCAGACGCTGCAGGACGCCCGCTCCCAGCCTGTTGCCTGACTGGATGGCAGGTGGGCAGGTGTCCAGGTGGGCGTGGGGCGGTCCCTGCAGCCGGGCTCCCACCCACTCCCGCCCGCAGCTATTCACCATCGCGTTTGCGTCCCCCCAACTAAAAATGATGACAATTATGCCAACACCGATGTTCTTATCGCTTAGAAACGCCTTAGAAATACTTAGGTATTTATTTGTTGGAAAACTTTTAAGGATCCCCAGCGTTCCATGGATGGTTTTCCTTGTGCTCAAAACTCGCTAGAATTTGAAATTGGCAAATTCCCTTCACAACACTGCCTGTGCCTCCTCAAACGTCAATGTTCCCTCTGGAAAGCCCCGCTCTGCATAAATTGATGGCTTCAAAGGCAGCGCGCGACCACCTAGATTCATCGGACTGATTACGTAGATTACACCAATGATGCTTTCCACGGCATGTTAATTGTTTTTCTCCTCTTTAGTGATGTTTCCATCATTCATCAGCCAGGAAAGTAGCTAAAAGTTTTCCTGGCGTGGGAGGGCTGTGGCACACACCCCACTGCCTTCTGCTTTCCCGCCAAAATCTCTCCCTGAGTCCAGGTTCGTGCACTGTGAGAGGGACCTCCCCAAACTGGGAGTTGTGCGGTTGGGAGGAACGGCAAGAGTGTGAGGTTATAAACCGTATATTTTAAGAATTCATTAAAGAAATTCCAACTCTTTAGCTTGATGGAAAACAGGCCATGGAGAACATAAAAACTAATTTCATGTGTCAAGGAAAACCAAGTGGAGGAAAGAATTAGATGTGTGTTCTCAGGCCTGAAGGATTAACCAAGACCAAATGCAGCTCTGAGGAAAGCATTCACTTCAGTTTAAAACATAACTATTAAAAAGCCTAAATTGTCCAGAGGTGGAAAAGAGGAAGTGAGTTTCCTCTTAGTAGAAGAAGAAAAAATTATGTAGTAAACTGCCGTGTGAAAAGCAATGTGTCAGCCATTTTTGGAAACTAATTGTATTCTCAACTTTGGGGGTGAAAAACGGGCTCACAGAGGCTGGGCGAATTGCCTCAGTTTATCCAGCGAAGCTAGGACAGAGAGGGTTCAGCCCCTCATGCTCTGTCACCGCTCCCCAGTGACTGTTGGTTCCCGGAGGGGGATTTCAGAACATGGTGTGAGTACCTCATGGGCTCAGGTTTGATACGTCCCTGGGGCCTGGCTCCTGCTGACTCTGAGGGCTTAGGCGTCCCATCTGAAACTTCCTTGGACGTCTGCTTCAGTGGG
Source organism: Spilogale gracilis (assembly GCA_004023965.1). NCBI lineage: Eukaryota > Metazoa > Chordata > Mammalia > Carnivora > Mephitidae > Spilogale > Spilogale gracilis. The sequence continues at coordinate 4,106 of PITA01000862.1, forward strand.
AACACGTGTGCTCTGCAACACTGATACTGTGGGCTTATGATTCAACAGGGGGGCTCAGTCATCAAGCGACCATCACAACAATTCTAATTCCAGACTTATAATTTTGAAAATTGAAAAATAATTTTATTAAATATCTTTCTTTCCTTCCTTCCTTCCTTCCTTCCTTCCTTCCTTCCTTCCTTCCTTCCTTCCTTCCATCCTTTCTATACTTGAGACATAATATCAAGAGTTATACTGGTCTGAATCTGGGAAAAGGGATAAATAAAAGCTGATATAGATTGGGCTTCAGTTTCACAAACTTTATTAAAAATCAGCAGTTTGGGGCGCCTGGGTGGCTCAATGGGTTAAAGCCTCTGCCTTTGGCTTAGGTCATGATTTCAGGGTCCTGGGATCCATGGAGACCCCCATCTGGCTCTCTGCTCAGTGGGGAGCCTGCTTCCTCCTCTCTCTCTGCCTGCCTCTCTGCCTACTTGTGATCTCTCTCTCTCTGTCAAATAAATAAATAAAATATTTTTAAAAAATCAGCATTTTGTTAAAGTAACAACCAGTAGCTCACAGAGATAAGGGGCCAAAGACGGAAACAGGGCAGTGAGTTTATTTTATGTTTGATTAATGGGCAAATATGGGCTTGTTGTTCTGAAAGGGAAATTTCTGTCAAGCTAAAGTTTGTGGCGGGGAGAAAGCCCATATTTGAACCAAAAATGTTACATTATTGAGAGAATTAAAGAGTCTTTAGGGAGATACTAATGGCTCCAAAAGTCTTACTTTAAAAAAAAATTATTTTATTTTTCAGTCTCCCAAGATTCATTGTTTATGCACTATACCCAGTGCTCCATGCAATACGTGCCTCCTTAATACTCACCACCAGGCTCACCCATCCTCCCATCCCCTTCCCTTCCAAAACCCTCAGTTTGTTTCTCAGAGTCCACAGTCTCTTTACGTGCGCTCTCTCAGTGAGAATAACCACTGCAGACCTGGCTGGAATCTGGGAGCCATGGGGCAGAAGGACTCCCAAAGTAGGAGGTTCAAAATCTCCAGAAGCCAAATATTTCAAAGATTTGCTACGGATGGTTTGTACAGCACTTGGCCCGTAGAGCGAACTCATCTGCTTAAGTGTGCATCACCTAACTCTGTCAAGTCCTGAGGGGGATGAACAGGAGGGACGCTGGGTCTTGGCTTTCAAGCACCTGTGTTGTAGCTAGAGGAAGAAATAGAAACAAAAGAAAAGAACCAGGATATCGCAGCAGCATACATGACGTAAGGAATAATTAGAAATTTAGTAATAGTAACAGGAATGTCCAGTAATGGACAGTGTCTTACATCCCACATTGTGCCAGGTTCAAGGATAAAAACTGGGTATTGTCCTCATTTTGTAGGTGAAGTCACAGAGGCTAATTTGCTGAAAACCACTCAGTAAGTGATAACACGGAAGTCGTACGTGAGAATGTCTGACCCCAAAGTCTGTGCTCTTTGCCATCCACCTTGTGGTAAGGGGCATGTCCAGGATCACAGATTCTGCTGTTGGCTGTTGGAGGCCAAGCTGTAGACCTTACTCTTGACGACCGTGTTCTCAAGTTCAGGCCGTCCTGAACGTCCCCCTGAGAACTATCTCGATCCAACTTGCTGTTACCTGTAACTCTCTTGGGCATAGATGCTTCTCTGCATATTGTGAACACTAATAGATATTTGATTCATGCTCATTTTCTTATGGTGCCCAACAGAAAGCGCTCCCCACAAGTGCTGTACTTGTCTTCCAAAGTAGCCATCACCTCTGTTGACAAGTGTGCGAGATGGTGCTACACAGAGGTGGTTTTTCCTCTTAATGCTTTTTTTCTTTCCAGTTTCTTGACTAAATTTAAAGTGGTAGGGAATGGAAGGAAAGTTTTAAAAGCTAAATTTAAAAAAAGTCTCTTGACACTTCCAAATTACTGCTCAGAGATGATTTTTATTTTTCTTACTGCTTATCTAGGCATTATTTCACAATATTTGTTTACTCAGTTATAAATATATTCACATAACAAGTTCAACAGATAAATTTAGGAACATAAAAAGAAAGAATGTGTAAAATTCAAGTAAGCTCACTCTAACTCATCCACACAATGGGTGAACTTGGCAGGAGTTGCCTGTAAACACTAAAATTTCTCTAAGGAAGGCCAAAACAAGCCATATTGAAAAGGATGTTTATATTTAAGAGGATTTTTTTTTAATTTATGTGGGTATTTAGTATAAAAATATTCATCTAAACTCCTCAAAGTTGTTTTTCAAGATAATTTCATCCTTACCAGAAATCTGACATTTGGCTTTGGAAATGCCTCTTATCAAAATATTTCTCACAGGTATTGACAAAGTGCTGTCTTAAGTCTTTCAAACAGTATCCTCTATTCTTTGATTTACTCTGCTAAAAGCAGAAAATTATGAAGACTTGGCTACCTACCTCCTGATGTACTAGAGGGAAGGACTCGCCAAGTCTGCTCTGATTCCTATCATCTTCCTTGCATGACAAAAATAGCTTCTTTGGTTGTGTTTATTGCATTTCCTTTTAGGGCGTTCCTTGAAATTCTGCAAATTGGTTCTTGTAAAGAAAGTATACACACTCCCTTTGTTTGAGAGGAAACAAACAAACAAACATGAAAGAGCCAAAGACAGGAGCAGGGAGAGGCACGCAGAAATGGTAGAGTCCCAAGTTCCCCTGAGATGTGAGCTGGTTTAGGACTGGGAGTGGTGGCAATGGGAGCCTACTCTCCATACCAGAGCACTAAGTCAGCTGAGAAAGACCAGCGCATGTGTACAGCAGAATGATCATCAACTTTGAAAGAGAAAAGTCTGAGAAGTAGAATCATATGATCTATAGCATCTCCACACCAGTTCGAACAAACATCTGTAGACCCGTGCCTGTGCAGGACCATACGCTAGGTCTTTGGGGGTGCCGGCATGTTCTTTATCCTCTGTGAGTTTACAGTTTAGGAATGGGGAAAGGAGATGCTGACGGATGATGCTACCGCACTGATTGAGTCACGGAAGTTAGCCAAGTACATGAGTGGGTCTCAGAGGAATAGCGCATAACCTCCTGTATTGAAACAGAGGAACTAGAAAGCGACCAAATGCAGAGCCGGAAGAGAGAACTTAACTGTAAGAAATGCAAAACAGTTTGACCTCATAATGAAGAAGGTAGGGGAGGTAGGAATAGGGAAGACCGGCCAGAAAAAGTTGAAATTTATCTAAATAATATTCATATTTCCGTCTGTCTAACTTAATCTTAATCAAAGAATGTCAACCTATATCCTATTTATCTCTTCGGTCTTCGAAAGATATAGATACGAGTACAGGAAACCATTCCTGTCCACAGGTGCTCGCCCTGTCTTTGGAAAGACCATCCACACAACTGATTGGACATTTCTGCCAGACCCTCTCCTAGGCTCTTTCCCTGCATTAACTCACGATGACTCATGAGGTCATCACTGTTGCCCCTTCCATTCAGATGAATAAACTAGGGTATAAAATATGTAAGCAGTGTACCTAAGACCATGCAGTCATTAGGGGGTAGAGCTAGAATTTGAAGTAAAACCATATGGTCTCAGAAATTTCCCTTTTCTTTTACTCACACATATCCATCTTTATAGATGCCTATGATGATGTAATCATACTTGTGGACCTATGAGAGATAGAGACGCAAATACTCATACAAGCGCACACCCACATGCAAAGATAGAACATTTGACTGTTTTCTGTACGATTAAGCACAAGCTAGACACACAGGACGTGAATCACTATTTGGAATTTCCCACCTGAGCTGACCTTTGTCCTTCACAGGTCAGCTGTCCATTGTAAGACAGGGAGTTTTATTGACTCTTTCATATGTAACGCAAATCCTACTCACCTGTGATAATTCCTTGAACCCTCTGCAACAAAATACTTAAGTCCTTGACTCCCTCAAATGATTGCATATGTGCAGTAATGACTGCACTCTTTGGGTTATGTTTACATTATATTTTACTACTGGCTATGAACATTCAGAGGACATGTTTTTGCTTCTCTGTCCTCAGCAAATAATATGGTCCCTGACACAGAAGGAATGCTCAGCACAAGCTGGGGGAGGGACGAGAGCTCCTCAGTCCTTCCTTACTAGGGGATGATGGAGGTGATGGCGAACACTCTCCAGCCATCCAACAAAATGTTCACTCCAATCTTTGGTTTTGTTACTATACTTTTTTAGGTCTTGAAATGCTGCCTCTTCTTTCCTCATTATTTTTATTTTTGTTTTTTTTGTGTTGGTGGATTTGTCTTTAGATTTAGTTCAATCCAAATCAATATTAAGTCCTATAAAATTTCAGGGATGTTGAAAGGCTCTAGGGATAAGAAGAAGAATAAGGTGTCAGTTCTAACCCCAGGAAGTTCATGATATGGGGCGGCGGGGCACATACACAGAGTGTAGTAACCTCCAGGGAAATGGACAGAGGACAGTGACTCACTGTCTGAGGAGATTCGGGATACCTTTTCAAAAGAGTTGATACCTGAGCAGCATGTTGAGGAATGTTATTAACTAAGTTCCCAAAGTGGGTAGGGCAGTGTCCAAGTCCTCAGGGTCTCTGTGTAGATCAGTCTCCCACACCTCAAACGCACAGATTTTATAAATATACTCAATGAATCCATATCGGCACAAAATGAATTTTTTTGTTTTAAGTCTTAGAGGAATTTTTGGGATGCCTGAGTGGCTCAGTTGATTAAGTGTTTGGCTCTTGGTTTCGGCTAAGGTCATGATCTCAGGACCATGAGATCAAGCCCCATGTTGGGCTCTGTGGTCAGCATGGAACCTGATTCATATTCTCTCTCTCCCTCTGCCCCTCCAACCACCCCCCTGCTCTTGCACACTCTCTCTCTTAAAAAAATGAGCATAAAGATTATAAAAAAAATTAAGGAATTTTATAACTTAGCTCTTAAGATATTACCTATGGCTGTCTATGCACTCCCAGTGACCATTATAGGTAATTTAGCTAAGCAAACATAGCACTAAGAAAAAATAGCATCTGAACTGGTATAAACATAATGAAATTTTTAAAAATTGGAAATTATAAATATAGTAAACAGTAAAGTTGACATAATGCATATGTTCCAAACATAGCATTTGTTGATTATAATTTTGCTGGTTTTAATATCAAATTTTGGATGCAACAGATTTTCAGTCCTCTGTCACTTAGGTGAGCCTCCAGGCTGCAGATTCCCTCCTAGATTGCCTAACAGGTGCTTGGGCTATCCAAGTGGTGGCTGGAGGGACTCGTGCACATCACAAAGAAAGCATGCAATGGAAAAGACATGCAAAATAGCCTGCTGCATGAGGAAACCATGGAGGTTTTCATATTACTATAGAATAAGTATAAAAGGCATTTTCCCTAAACTCACAGATTGTCTCCATAATGATAATATCTGGTTAATATTAGACTTTTGCTTCTCTTGCTATAAATATGTAAAATTTGGTTTCTGTATGGTTTCCTTTCTTTCTCAATTGCATTATCTCACACCCTGTTTTTTCTCTTAGAGATTCTAAGCATTCCGGGCCTCCCACCAAATGCACAATATATATATACAATGTATATATTTACTTTGTCTCTTGACTCAGTATCTGCGTCAAGCCTAGAAGTAGATCTCTTTGTCATGAGGCTCTATCTCCATTTCCCCACTCACCACCTGCTTCATGTCCTGCCCACTGCCGCTGACCTCATCTCCTGAAGCCCTGGCATTATCTTTGCCTCATCAGGAGAGGAGGGTTCATGCCTTTACTTCTGGAAACCCTATTTCTTAGCTTGGGGAAGGCTTTCTGATTTCAGAACACCAGGAAAACAGTCCCTATAGAAAATGAAGCAAAATTATTTTCTAACATTCTGCTTTCATTGCCTCAAATAATATTCTAGCCAGAAAATCTGCCATAATCCAAATGATATCAATTTAAGATTCATTCCTTGACTTCTTAAAAGATATTTTGGATCACTGTGTCTTTCTGTGAAGCGAGCTGTGTTTAAATGTTATTATTCTATTGAAGAATATGGTTGTGTCTCACTATTTAAGAAAAGTAACTTAAAGAGCATACTACATGATTTGAGAGCCTTAAAGTTTTGCATAGTAAAATGACATCCAGAGGATTCTGTTTAAATGTTAACACTCTCCATCACAAGATGAAATGGTTAGAATTATTGCACAATATTTTACTCAGATAGGCATGTTTTTGGTGATTGTGTGACAACACATGACATTTTAAAAGTAGCCTGAATTTCATAGTAAAAGAGAAAACAATGGTTGTGTGGACACAACGATCAACTGCTGATTTATTATTATTATTTTTAGTGCTCTGTTTTTGAAGTAATGTGGAGTTGTCGGTGCCGTATTGAGGCCTCTCTTTATAATGAGAATCCTACACAAACAGTCACAATTGCTATGGAGGAGTAATTCCAGGAAGGAGACGGATCAGAGATCACTGTGATGTTGTCAGGCTCATGACGAGGCTCGCCATGATGGATCATTTACCGCCTGCGAGAGCATTCTTTGATCCCGTCATTCTGTCTTCTTTCTCCTTTTGCAATCACACACCTTTTATTCTCTCTCTCTGGCCCCTCTCAGCCATTCTCAGTGACCACTGCCATCAGAACAATGGGAGGGGCTGTGTGATGAAAACCACGGGAGCTTATGAATACAAGGAGCCCCTACCGCGTCCTGTCCAGTGAACATCCTCAAGATGTCAAGGAGACAGGAGGCTAAGCCATCTCCTCCCATGATGACAGGACAATCTCTCTTCATGCAAAGGGTCACTTTGTGGTCTTACCAGCACATTTCAAGGACCATATTCATATCCAGAGGCGTTGACATAAAATATAAAGTATAACTTTTACTTGTGTAATGTTTTGTCGATATAATTGTATACCTAATGTTTGATATGTTGATTTGATATATTAATGACTTTAAACTTTCACCCTTTAATATGGCTTGCAGAAGGTCAAAAATTAAGTACAGTTTTGAGTTTGATTTAAATTTTTAAAAATGACACTCTACCAAGGTCAGTCCCTCAATTCTAGAAGAAAGCAAAAAATGAAGATTTTTTTAAATGCACAGAAAGATTAGTTAGAAAATTAGAAGTGCAGCTATTCGGTTTATTAATCAATAATAATGCTGAAGAAGTAAGATGACTATAATTGCGCAATTGATGTAATTCAGCTCCTCAAGCACACTTGTAAAAATTGCTCATGGGTGCGGTTCACACACCAGGAGTCATGTTTCTTGGCTTTGCGTTGGCAGAAGTGACTTCTGAACCGCTCACTCACACACCAGGGTCTCTGCTCTGGTAACTATCTGTTCTCGTCTTCCTTATTTCCCCAAAATAAGAAAGGTATGCACTTTTAGATATCATATTTGAAAAAAAAAATCATCACACTGAGACTGTGCCAATCAGATTAAAAACCAGAAAAAAAATTAGCTATTTACTATCAGAGTAAAAAAAGGGGGGGCTGTTAGTGGTTGAGGTGTTGAGGAACGGGGGTGGTTTAGTGTCTGTAATTATCACCAAAACCATATAAACAAGGACGGTATTATCTGCCTGAAACATGAAGACCTCTTTCCAAGGACACTCTTACCCTGTTTGCTTCTGATTCAAATGTTCTCTTTATGTCACTTGCTTTTACAAAAGACCTACATTGGTTCTTGTTATCACCACGTGAAAGAAACCTGAGGAGGATGTTCACTTTCACAGACAAAAAGGCTGAAAGGAGAGGAGTGTTCATCATTGGTTCGGCAGCGAGCTTTGGGAGCCGCAGGTGCAGGGACCAGTGGGAGCGGCCCCGCATCCCCTCCTCTAACTGCAGCCAGAGTCTCAGCATCAGCCCCAAAGCCCTGAGCTGTGTCTGCAGGAGTCCGGGCATGATCGTCGTTCAGTTTGTGCATCTGTTAGCAAGATGTATACTAAGTTCTCAGAAAAGCTTAAAAGACGTATTGGGCGGGGGATAAGGGGGGGCCGTCTGGCAATGCTCACAAACTTTTCCATGTAAACTAATGCTCATTGCTTCTATTTTTTGGTGCTATTCTGGCTTACAGACGGTTTAAGAAAGCTCTGCTTTCTTGGATACCAGGGGAAACCTGTATCTAGTTACCCATTTGTAAGAATCGGTAACATGCTCCAAACCAGCCACCTGCTGACCCTTCTACCAGATGTATCCCTGCCATGCTGAGGTGCAGACTTGTCTCCCTCTGACCCACATGGACGTCCAGGGGCTCCATTCCCACCCCTCTGGCCAGCTGCTACACAAAGCCCACATCGCCCCTGTTTTACCCTGTGACTCGGCTTAGACAAATCACATAGTGCAGAAAGTCCTTATTCTATTCCCTATGTGTGCACCCTACACATTTTCAAGGTCCAGCCCACATGCTCCCAACAGCCTGAATATTCACGGACACTATTAAGCAGAATATCGTCCTTCCCGGCCATTGCTGGCCATGTCTCTGCAGCAGCTGAATGCCTCACGCCCTGTGCCGTGTGGCAACATCACTACTCGTGTGTCTGTGTTTTGTTGTTCTCCTCCTGGGCGCTGCTGGCACGTCATCCCTCCCATGGCTGCTCAGGAAATTCTTGTTGGGTAAATGTGTTCATGCAAATAGTATAAGAATCCTCCCATGTGAGATTTTATATATATTAAACTATGATTGTTCCCACCTTCTCTGACATGTTCCTAAGAGGGTTCCTATAAACGTAGAAGTATAAAAGCAGATCGTGAACTCGAACCCAGAACAAAATTGAGATCGGCGAAGAACCTTACAGATTCCTTCATTCAATTTCAGCTACCCTTTCCAGAGCAGAAATGAAAGCCCAGATCAAAATGGAGATCTGCTCAGGCCCCCGAGGAATGGGAAATCCTTGTAACTTCACATATTGACTCTCAGGGAAGATTTCAAGGCTCTGTTTTAAAAGAACTTGGAAGGCGCTGGAGTGGCTCAGTCATTAAGAGTCTGCCTTCAGCTCAGATCATGACCCTGGAGTCCTGGGATAGAGCCCTGCATGGGACTCCCTGCTCGGCGGGAAGCCTGCTTCTCCCTCTCTCACTCCCCCTGCTTGTGTTCCCTCTCCTGCTGTGTTTCTCTCTGTCAAATAAATAAATAAATCTTTTTAAAACAAATAAATAAATAAAAGAACTTGAATAAGTTTGGGTAAGTTGTTATATACACACAAACCCTTAAAAACCCTAAGAAAGAGAGGGGAGGATTCACACAGGCCTGTGTCTGGATTCCTTGTGCATGTTTTTTTTTAAAGATTTTATATATTTATTTGATAGAGAGAAACACAGCGAGAGGGGGAGCACAAGCAGGGGGAGTGAGAGAGGGAGAAGCAGGCTTCCCGCCGAGCAGGGAGCCCGATGTGGGGCTCGATCCCGGGTCTCCAGGATCATGACCTGAGCCGAAGGCAATCGCCTAACCAACTGGGCCACCCAGGTGCCCCTGGATGCCTTGTGCATTTAAGCACAAATGACAGCTTGGCTTTGTTTCCCGTTCCTGTGCTATGGCCCCTCGTGTGACACAGGCGAGCCACAGCTTCCCAGGGTGGAGGGGCCATCCCGAGTCCTTCCAGCCGGTGCTCAGAGGAACTGCCGATCACAGCGTGAGGATTCCAGCCAGACTCCCAGGCCTGCCTGGGCCCTCTACGTACTTTCAGTGGACCTTGGGAATCTCTATAACACTTGCGTGCAGATGAGATCTTCTGTCCTGGTGCTCTCACCTTGCACACCCCACTGCAGAGAGCTAGCGACAGTGCGGACGTGTCCTTGGGAACCAGGCCACCAGATACTTGAGCGTATGTTTGAACATGCACTGATGACTGCCACCAAGCACCTCACCGCAAGCAGAGCCTGAGAATGGGGAGAGTTGCTTGAGTGCAGAGGTGTGGGAGAGCACGCAGGCCCGGTCCCTGGGGTGGGCCTGAGAGTCCGGGTGAAGGCAGAGGGCAGCAGGCGTGCACGACCACGGGCTCAGGCAGCAGTGTCAGCAGACACAGGAATCTCTGAAAACAGTCAGCTTTGATTTTTACCAAGGACCATCCGAAGCCCAGCTCTCAGTGAGCGGCATGTTCAGTTTCAACCAGGACACTGTGCATAGGCTCCTAACCTGCGGTCACATGCTCGTCAGCTCTGTCACTTCAGGGGTTCGGGACGATGGAGGCTGTGGAAGGCACCCGTCCCGCATCTCCTGGCACACCGGAGGCGAGTGTGGGTGACGGGCAGGGTCACCACCCCCGTGGGGACACCCCTCTGCCCCTCAAAGGGAAGATCAAACCATGGGCGACACTCATTCAGTTGTCCATTCCAACCATTCCATGTGGTTATGGCTTATCTGCAAGGTTGCAGCTAAATAGTAAACAAAGTGGGGAATAGAAGCTCTCAGGGGGCCTGGTTGCCTTCAGTCACTTATGGTCTCACTCTGGATTTCAGCTCAGGTCATGATCTCATGGTCCTGGGATCGAGCCCCCGACGGGGCTCTGCACTCAGCGGGGAGTCTGCTGGGGATTCTCTGCCTCCCCCTGCTCCTACCCCTCAAGTAAATAAATATTTTTTTAAAAAATAGGGGGAATATCTCTGAATATCAGGGAACCTACATTTTGTAGGAGAAAAAAAGCAATAGATAACTCATGACAGTTTGAATTTGAGAGCACGGTTGGGAATGACCTGAGGACTGTCAGGTGTGTGGGGAAGGGATGGTCCCATGGAGTCAGTGCCGGCACCGGCTGTGGTTACAGACGCCGAGGGTTTCCACTTAGGTCCTGATACTCACCAGCCTCCCTTTGCTTTGCTCTGGAGAACTTGAGAGTTAAGTGTGCGGCCCAAAGCCCGGGTGCCCGTCAGGAACTCACAATAGGGTTTGATGCACAAGGCTCATCACAACATAATGTTTTCATCCCTCCAACACCCTGTTTTACATTCTATTTATTTAGAACATCTCGCACTCCTTATAGGTCATTTGGAAAAAATTTCACGCTCCATGTAAATTCATCACTGATATCAAACATGATCTACCTTAAACAGACAATGTAGTTGCACCTTTAAAAGTGAAAATGGACAATGACTTGTAATTCAGGAAGTGCTTGTCATATTCAATGTCCTTAAATAGACTGCACCATTGTAGCTCTCTTATCTTTTGTTTGCTTCACCAAAGCTATAAATACGCCCTGATTGTGCAAGCGGTCTCTATAAGACCTCTGGGAGACAGATCAAGGACATCTCTGGCTCGGTCTCACTCCCCCTGGCAGAGCCCAGGATGGCCAGATGCCCCACTCAGCCTGCGCGGAACCACTCTTTCTTCCCCTTGTAAACACCACACTCTGTTACCATAATAAGCTCATGGCGTCTACACTGCTTTACCCCTCACATTGACCATCTCCTACAGCCCTCTGCACTTGAAATCATGTCTACACTGAGTTGCCAATCATGCCTTCTGAGGGGCACCTTCAAATTCAGAAAAGGCTTGGTGGCTAAAATTCGTGTTAGAAAAGCAGTCTAGCCAGGCTCTTCTAGACTTGCTAGAGAAATGGGAATGATCTCTTCGTTACCATTAATATTCATGTTAAGAAGCCAGAAGATAGCACTTGAGAGGGATTTTGGCCACTTTTTAGACCAGCTGTAAAAATGATGTCCAAGTGGGAACATTACTACTGATTATAGGGAGGAACACAGAAGCCCCTCCCCTTCCACAAGGTAAGCCTCAAATGCCACAAATATAAAATATTTATAAGGAAGGGACGCCTATGTGGCTAAGTCATTAAGCGTCTGCCTTCAGCTCAGGGCATGATCCCAAGGTCCTGGGATCGAGGTCCGCATCGGGCTCCCTGCTCGGCGGGAAGCCTGCTTCTCCCTCTCCCACTCCCCCTGCTTGTGTTCCTTCTCTGCTATGTCTCTCTCTGTCTGTCAAATAAATAAATAAAATATTTTTTAAAAATTAAAATAAAGCATTATAGAGAGGCACCTAGGTGACTCAGTCCATTGAGCATCTGCCTTCAACTCAAGTTATGGTCCTGGAGTCCTGGGACTAAACCTCGCATTGGGCTGCCTGTTCAGCGGGGAGTCTGCTTCTCCTTTCCCTTCTGCTTACCACTGCCCTCACTTGTGCTCTCTCGCTCTCTCAAATAAATTAATGAAAATGTTAAAAAAAAAAAAGAGAGAGAGAAAGCATTATAGAGTCAAGAGTAGAAAAATCCACATTATTGAAGTCTTTCTCATTTATATAAAAGTTATATAACTTTATGACTTATTTCAAAAGAGGTTTATCCTTGTTTTTTTAACATGTAAATCAACATTACAACAGAAAGACACAAATGGAGTTTAAAAGTAACCCTGAAGCCCCCAAATACAGCTTTCCTTAAAACATTGACATTTGATTAAATCAGACAGCGGCACTGAGAGAGTAAGCGACCGCCTTTGAAGCACATCTGGCACACTAACAGTTTTGATCTGAAGTGTTCATTGTAACACTAACTCATGGCGGCAGAGAGATTTGCCCGTCTGACATGCAGCGGTTTTCAAATTCTGATTTCAGAAGGACAGTGATTGGAGGTAGGTCCTGAGAGGGCATTCTGGAGGCTCTTTAATGGACGTTTCTGGTACCAGAAAGAAAACTCTGAAGAGTTATGTGCAGGTAAGGATGCTCCAAGTAGGGGATGAAGTGTGTCATTTAGTGAGGTAGTTGGAGAAAAATGCCTGTCTGTGGGGAAGAAAGCAAACGTGGTTAAGATGAAGAAAGAAACCCCTTGAAAGGATGTGTGTTTGGTAAGAGGGACCCTGGAGTAAGTCCTGCTCGGAGAGCACCATCTCCCTTATTTCTCCAGCTGGGCTGCATGCTTCATTTAGGATTATAGTTCCTCAGTCTGGGACAGAATTCAAAACACAGAAGCAGGAGAATAGGAGTGTTTTTTATTAAGAATAGGAGCAGCCTAGACAGGGTTTAATTAAAGCCACTTAAAAAGCAGAGAGCTAACACAGACCCTGTCTGGTTTTTCAACAACTTTAACCTACCTACTGTCTCCCTAACATATCATTAAGTTACATAATCAGTACATGTTCTCTCTGTAACACTAAGAGCTTTGCCTTACAAAAAGGAATGTGCACTGACTAAGCATATGCACGTGAGTGTGCACGCACGGAGACTCACTAAGTGTATGCACGTGAGTGTGCATGCATGAAGACTCACTGACTAAGGGTATGCAGGTGAGTGTGCATGCACAAAGACACACTGACTAAGGGTATGCACGTGAGTGTGCACGCACTGACTAAGGGTATGCAGGTGAGTGTGCATGCACGAAGACACACGACTAAGGGTATGCACGTGAGTGTGCACGCACTGACTAAGGGTATGCATGCGAGTGTGCATGCACGAAGACGCACTGACTAAGGGTATGCAGGTGAGTGTGCATGCACGAAGACGCACTGACTAAGGGTATGCACGTGAGTGTGCACGCACTGACTAAGGGTATGCATGTGAGTGTGCATGCACGAAGACGCACTGACTAAGGTATGCACGTGAGTGTGCACGCACTGACTAAGGGTATGCAGGTGAGTGTGCATGCACAAAGGCACACTGACTAAGGGTATGCATGTGAGTTTGCACACACTGACTAAAGGTATGCATGTGAGTGTGCATGCACGAAGACGCACTGACTAAGGGTATGCACTTGAGTGTGCACACACGCAGATTGCTGGGGGAGGCGGCATCACTGCACCGCGGAAATTGTTCAATGTGGGAGCCATCACTCGTTCTAGGGCCCAACTTTCTGTTCTATTGTATCTCTGTGTTTATTCATTCAAACATTCAGAATGTTTTCATTCCTAGTCCTCATGCTGCTGTGTTGGGCACCGAGGGCTTGTAAATACAGCCTGGCCACTTTCCCAGCGGAGTTCAGGATGGGAGAAACAGACAGACATCTGGACAGAGCAAAACAAGTTGTCTCAAGAGATGTACTTGGGTCCTTTGTGAACACAGAAGAAGGGGGTCCCTGTCTGAGTCTGCTTGTGTTACTGTAACAAAATATCATTAACTAGAGCCTTACAGATCAAACATTTATTTCTCACGGCTCAAAGGCTGGAAGTCCAAGATGATGGCGTGAGCACAGTCACAGTCTGATGAGGGTCCTCTTCGTCATTCACAGACGGCCGTCCTCTGCCGGGTCCTCATGGGTGGGGGGTGGGATGACGAGTTCTCTGGGGCCTCTCATAAGGGTGCTCGTTTCATTCATAAGTCTACAGCATTCGGTCCATAACAGTTACCATGACAGACTTCCCAGGTGAGATAATACTTACTTGGATGTTGAGAGAAGCAGTTTGCGTAATAGATGCAGCCATGATTTTATGGTCAGAGACTTGGTTTAAATCTACCTGTGTGTCATCTGACATTTCAGAAGAAAATCTCCCCAAACCTTCTGTTCACACTGTGCAATGCAGGGGACCATAATCCGGGGTGGGCATGCGTCTTCCAGGACTTGAATGTGTGGAGAAAAGGCAGAGGGCGGATGGTGAGTGCTCAGTCATGCGTAATAGAGTTTTAATCCTGCTTATGATTCTAATAGGGAGAGGTTAGCAGGTAGAGAGCATAGAGGAGGGAGAGAACATTCGCTGAGGTTACAAGCCACGCGAACCCTCAGATGAGACAGAGAATGGCCTCTGAGCAAATGGGCAAGAATTTCTGCTGTCCCAAGCTGGGGGCTGGGAGGAGAGCTGAGCCCTTATGAGGGAAATGGGGTGGGGCACCGGGAAGGATCTTGCCCACCACACTGACGGGAATGGAAGCTGTCACAGAGACAATAAGAAACTTGAAGAAGAGACTGGTATGATCAGACTTCCGTGTGAGAAGGACCCTCTGGGAGCTCCATGTGGAATGGTACGGGTCGGTGAAGCCAGGGCTGGGACGACAGCTGGGCAGTCATGGGAGAGTAGGGGGCCTTCTACATCAGCACACGTGGCTTAAATCGAAGACATATATCACGAGCTGTATTTCAAGGTGGGCTGTGGAGCGGGGAGGAAGATATCATGAGGGATTCTTGTGTCCAACTCAACCCACAGCTGGAGCCCATGCCTGAAGGGAAAGGAGATATCATGAGTGAGGAGAGAAGATGACTTCATTCATCACAGGTGGAGCTGGAGTTGCCATCAGGAGTTCAGGTAACACACATACACATCAGGAGCATGAGAGAGGGGTCTGACTGCACAGAGACTCAGGGATGGGTAGAGTGCCCTTGGCAACTGAGATGTGGGGCACGGCTGATGCACCCACTTTTATCAGACAGTAGGATCTTTGGTATGACCAAGGCTGAATCCAAATGAAATTTCATCAAACATCAGTTTGCAGCCACAAAACTGATTCAAACTTACCCCCGATGTTACCAGAAAGGCTCCAAAAGAAGCTAAGATCACTTACCCTTTTTCATTTTGTGCCTAAACCATTTCCTTAGGAAGAACCCATAATTGCTGAATTATTACTTTTTGGTCTGGAAGATCACTTTTCATTAGTGGTATTAAATATACAACTATGTTTTCAATGTTAGTGTTAATAAAGTCATATTTATTGTGCAAAAAATTCATTTCCAAACCAGGAAAGTCAAATAATTAATATCTGAATCTCTTGACAAAGACAGAACTCAAGCCTGCTGTGTCTTATGCTAAATCCCACACCTCTCACAACTGTCCCGGTGGCTTTCACGTTGGTTTGCTAAAGCAGGAGTTACAAATCAGAATCCATAGTTCTTCCCACCACAATGTATAAATGTGTGTCTTAGTCTGGACCATCCATTTGACTTTTGGTATGAAGTAGCTTATAAAACAATTGACAGATGACTCAAAATTCTTGGAATAGTTGGGGGATTGGTATTCTAGTTAGGGACTGGGTGGAAGAGGAGAAACCCAAGGAAATAATTAATGATGCCTGCCCATTGTTTCTAAAGCTTGATTGTGAGAAGCTATGGGCCCAGGGCTTTGGAACACATCATTTCACACGAATTAATTTTCACTGCACTCACTGTATTTTTGAGAACACTAGACAATAAATTGGCATATGGATTGAATCTATCACCAATTATCGATAGACTGATTCTGAAAATTTCCTCTGGAAGTGAGAGCAGCTGAGAATCAGAGGAAGGTGAAAGGATGTGAAGAAAAGCCACATGGACCGGGGTCTTGGCTTTTGAACCCAGGTATCTGTACTGGATTGATGAAATCATCTCCATTTTAAGAGTTTTGTTTTTCCAAGTGATGAGGCATTGTTTTTTTCAGTGTTACAGGAGTGGTTGGCAATCTGGTTCTGATTTTAATTAATATAATAATTAAGGAGAAACTATTTCAACCATGTCAGCCTGTGTCTCATTGGAAAATCTAGAACCTGCAAAAATAAATTTATTTCTAGTAGTATTTTCTACCACTAGGGAGCTACGTCTTCTAGCTGCGTACAAATTAAAGAGCTGTTACCGCCAAGACATTGAGGTACTATCATTGATTAAAGATGTCCGTTACTTTTATCAGTGGCTGGGTTATGTTTTCTTTCTTGTGCCTTCGTGTATATAGAGACCAGTTTGCTGGGTAAAGAGCGAATTCCCTGTGCTGGAGGCGGTCCATCGCTTCTGGTACCAATGTGAGTGCGTACAGCTTCTCAGATGCTGAATGAGAGCTGGATGAGAGGAGGAGTAGACAGGGCAAGGGGAAAACAGGCAGAAAATTAACCCTTTTGGTTCAGTCACTTATTTACTTCTCCGTGTCATAGATATGCTGCCACTTTAATGCAGAAATAAATGGGACGATATTGGGATTCATCAGCTTTTCTTTCGACTATTTATAGGAATTTGTATTTGAATTCAAAAATATAAATGAATGACAGACAAAAATGATTTATTAAATTTCTTTCTCGATATGAGTTATATACCCTTTAAAGCTATTGTCCCTCAAAAACACGGTGCCTGCTGAGGACAGCCTTCACGATGTAGTCATCTTCAGAGATGCCTTCAGATAAGCTCTACTGTAACATTTCCAGTGAGAAGCACTTGGCCCCTGAGTGCTTATGAGGCCATCTCTGGAGACATTTGGGATCACCTCAACTTGAGGTAAAGGGGGTGCCCTGGCACCTAGTGGATGGAGGCCAGGGACCCTGCTGACGCCCTACAGGGCAGCTCCCTCCCCAGCCCCCATCCGGATGAAGAATGATCCTCTCCAAAATGCCAGTGTGCTATCTGCATTATACCTCTGCAGGTAAATCACTGCACAGGGTTAGTGCTTTAGAAGGCTCCCCGTTAAGAGTATAAGCGTAGAATGCAGGAACCTAACAACAGGGATAGAAATATGTTCCATCTTAATAGGGCCAGATTAAATAAAAACTTCCATCTGGCTTCCATGCTGAGGCCTACAGAAGCCCTAAAGAATGTATTTACTATGGCTTGTGCAGCATCTAGCAGGGGAGGGCTCCAATGGAGTATTTATTGAATTTGGCACAAGCAGTGGTTTTTGTTGGATGTTTGCATATAATTTTATTAATTCAACTTTCACCATATTCCAATATTTTTGGTGAATAGGGGACTTTAAAATTAGCGGGCCATCTGCTTTACATGTTGCAGGATATTTGCTGCCAAAGATTTGGAAAGATGCAAAATAAGAGATGCGCCCATTGTCTCAGGAAAATAAATAAAATAATTAAAATATTGCATTTATGATCGTCCAAGTGAATTTTCAATATCAAATTCTCAATTTTTGCTAACAAGCCTCATGAGCACTAAAGGTAACATAAAGTACATTTTGATGTGTACTTTCTACAGAGATGTCTGTATATGTAAGAATTCCTGAAGGTCAAGGATGTTTTTCATTTAATATGGATTTTAATAATAATGTGGAGTGCATTTTAAGTCTTTAATTTGCTGAGGCAAATATTAATATTTAAGCCATGTGGGCTCGTGTCTCTTGCAATTTACTTACACCGTCATGCCGGGATGTCACGTCGTTTGAAATGTTTGAGATGTGCTGATTGGGCAGATGAACTTGAGGTACGCCCTGGTGTTTCAACACACGTCTGATAAAGGCAGGTGATCTGCTCAAGTCTTACATCTATAGACGTTACCCTGAGGAGCCTTCTTAAATACAACCCCTGGCTACTCTCCATTCCGCTTTTTTTTTTTCATGCACTTGTTATAATTATTTTCTGTTGTTTGTCTTCCCCACTGTACCTGTGTAAACTCCCGGAGAGTTCATGTCATGTCTTTATTGTTTTGTTTTTTTTATTTAAGTAGTCTCTACACCCAACGTGGGTCTCAAACTCATGACCCCAAGAAAAAGATTCATATGCTCTTCCGACTGAGCCAGCCAGGTGCCCCCATGTTATGTCCTATCAATTGCTGGATCCCCAGAAACTAGAGGGTGTCTGGCACTAACAAAATGCTAAAAGAAAGTGTATTGAATTGGGGCGCCTGGGGGCTGAGAGGGTTAAAGCCTCTGCCTTCGGCTCAGGTCATGATCCCAGGGTCCTGGGATCGAGGCCTGCGTCGGGCTCTCTGCTCAGCAGGGAGTCTGCTTCACCCTCTCTCTCTCTGCCTGCCTCTCTGTCTACTTGTGATCTCTCTCTCTCTGTGTCTATGAAAAAAAAAATTCTTAAGAAAAAAAGAACAAAAAATGTGTATTAAATAAATTTTAGGGTGAAGTTTCACCATATATGTGTGTGTGTGTATATATATCAGAATAATGTTTTAAGACATCGACCATCGACCCCTGCTATGTGCTGGGCATTATGTCCGCGACTCCCAGACTGTGTGTCATGACCCCCTGCAGTCCCTAATTACACTGACGCTCGGTTTAGTAGGACACCCATTGAGAACAGGCAAAAAGAGAGAGGAATTCGATACTTTGATTCTGGACCCCGAGGTTCTAATCAATGAGATTGACCATCACGTTAGAGCTCAACTGTATTCGTCAACATACAGAGATGTAGAATTTTATCTGTTTTGACAACAATTATTTAATGTGTGCTTCATGAAGAATTTGGGACATGGCAATGATCACGGAGTAGGGTTTCATGTATCCTTTCTCCGTTCAAACACAACTGATTTAGCTCTGCCCACCAGTGAGCTCTCAAAGGGTGCATCTCCCACAAAGTGCGCAGACGCTGTGAACGGAGGGTATATGCATATATTTGACGCCAGAATCACCGGAATTGCCTCTTTCTTTCTGAGCTCCTTCCCAGTCCTACTGAATTAGAGGTTCTGCAGGGTGGGGTCTAGATCACTCTGATCGCATTTGTTAAAACACGGGGTAAGAAGTTCTGGAAACCAGCAAATATGTAATCATTTTATAGTTTTATAATCAAATATATTGCATATTCCCTTCCAAACAGTTTTGGGTCAGTGATGAATTTCCTAGATGCGAACTGTTCTCTCTCCACAAGGTCCTTTGTTATATTGTTCCTAGAAAGTCTGGGAATGCCAGGAATACCCATCCCACCTGTGTGGATGCTAAGTTGGAGGCTGTTGGTGCTACTGGCTTTTCAGGACCAGGAGCAACAGTCTAGGGTTAACAAAGCATTTTAGGGACAAGTAAAGTGAATTCTAGTTCTTCAGCCAGGATCAATCAATCAAACTTCTATCTGAAGCTTTAGTATTTCCAGCATGTTGCAGATGGGAAAAAAGGATGTTTAGAACTTGCTAGGACATTTTGACTTAGAATTTTGTCTAAAAAGGTTCATTTAATCCCTTATTAAGTGTGCTTTTAAATACTCACTAATTGACATGAAAATGTTCATTGCTGCCATTCCCAAATGAATGCATCGTCGCACTTCAAATTTGGAGGACAGTTGTTCCTTTGCAGTGTCTGGTTAGCTCAGTCTGATACAAAATTGCCAAGTCCTCTAATTTTCGTCCGCTTCTTAGTTTCCCATTAACAGTCTTCAGAATGTGATTTAATATTTACAGTAAAATCAGACAAGGACGTGGAGGGAGCAGGTGGAACTGTGGGCGAGATTGGGAAAACAGCATAAAACAGGGGCTGTATGGTTGTTACAAACTAACATACCCACTGCGAGCCCAAGAAGACATGAAATCAGTGGCACTACTGAACAGAATCTTCCTGACTTCTTCAGTCATGGATGCATCTTTCGGCACTTGATGTAGTAAAAGCGTTTGAGATACACTTGCCTCTGTTCACAAGACTTTGTGTATTTGGGAGAAAACAAAACAAAACAAAACAAAACTGGAAA
Organism: Spilogale gracilis; assembly: GCA_004023965.1. Taxonomy (NCBI): domain Eukaryota; kingdom Metazoa; phylum Chordata; class Mammalia; order Carnivora; family Mephitidae; genus Spilogale; species Spilogale gracilis. The sequence continues at coordinate 24,329 of PITA01000862.1, forward strand.
CTTTGCTGTGCATTTTTTTTTAAAGCATTTATTTATGTATTTGACGGGGCACGGGGAGGGGCAGAGGGAGAGGGAGAAGCAGACACCCCACTGAGCAGGGAGCCCAGTCCGGGGCTGGGATCCTGACCTGACTCAAAGGCAGCCCCTTAGCCCTCTGATCCACCTAGGGGCCCTTGTGCGTGTTTTTTGTTTTCTGTTTTTCTTTTTTTTTTTTTAATCAACACATGGGTGCCCTTGTTTATCTGAAAAATAATGCTTTACTGGAACAAATACATGTTGATAAAAGTCCTTTTTCCTCCTACCTCTCTGTTTGTGTAGTTCATGAAAATTTCTATTTTATTTTTTGCTTTTTGTCTTGTTTTTTAAGTTAGTGTCTACCCTTATTTATTAATCAATTTTATTGAGCTTTGTTAAAAGAGTTAAAATACTACATAGTCATTTAATCCACAGGTTTTTTGGTGTGGTTTTTGTTTGTGTGTGTGTTATGTTTGTTTGTTTGTTTGTTTTGGTTAAAAAATTTATCTGTTTACAAAACCATCTTCATTAGAAAAAACAAAAACAAAAACAAAAAGGCTGTGAGTTTTCATCACTGTTGTCTGATCAGAAACTATATTTAATGAATTCATAATTATTATTAACTGCAGACCGAGTTAAAGCTGGAAAAGAAATGGTGTGGGAATAGAATTTTCAAAATGATCACTTTGTCTCTTACCGTGACAATAAAGCTTGCTAACTTAACCCAGGGGAAACGATTTAGGAGTGACTGACATTTCCTTGACGATACTTCAAGTAAAATTTGTGCATACGTCGGTGATTGTCAAAGTGCTGTCCACACTCCACCCTGCCCTCCGGGGGACTATCCCTGAGAAACCTTCTGGGGCCCTGTGAGATAAGAATTGTTTTCATCATGAAGCTGAAAGGTAATTTGCCTGTTTTCAAACTGCTAGTGCTTTAAGTAGCACCAAGCCACACTTGACCACTAGTCTCTGTGCTCCCTGCCACGCCTTAGACAGAGGGAGAAGGCCGCTTGACTTGAGGATCTCCTTGAAGAAGCAGGAGACATTATTACTCTATTAAATTTTCACACTGAGAATATGTCTTGTTAATATAATAGTCTGTGTGACGATATGGTGGGCATGTTTTCAGCATTTCTGCTGCATGATGAAACACAATGTTTATCTCAAGGAAAATCACTCCTGTGACTGAGTTTCCATCTGAACTAACCACTCCCCCCCACCCCGCCCCCACGCTATAGGTTGCAGTTTTAACTGGAAAGAATGATGGAGAAACAAATTCAGGGTTGAGTGTTTGACAAAGGTATCTTGGAAAAGAATAAAGTATGCTTGTCACATCAAGGGAAAAAAAAAAAAAAACTAGAGTGTTGGTTGCCTGTGATAAACTTTGAGCTTTCAAACAAACATTAAGACATTTGGAGAACTTGTATTCATAATAATAATAAAAAAAATAATGTAAAGATCAGTCAAAATGCAGGATAGACAAATGGGGACTGCAAAACTTCCAGATTCCACTTTGCAACAAGGTAGCAAACTATCATTTGTTGAGTTTGGGTACAGGATTAAAAAAAGACATCCTCAATTATCTGAGAAGGTCATTAAAATACTCCTCTTTATCTCTCTGCTTATTTGTCTGACACCAGATTTTTCTATATGTTTAAAGCAAAATAACATAAAAAACAAATGTAATAGAAAAACAGAAAAATCCCTGTTCTCAATCAATCCAGGTACTAAAGTGATTTGTAAAAACATGGTAACATATGTAATGATGTTGGTAATGGTTTCTGGAAGTACCTGTCCTTTCATTAAAATAACACAATGGTATCTGTCTCTTAATTTCCATGGTGTATGCTGCCTTCATGTTATTGTTGTGACACAAAAAACGCTTTTTGGAATATCAGCCAACCAGAGAAGAAGAGACAGACAGACACAGGATCCGTGGGAGGGAGACAGAGAAAGGAAACATGCATTTTGTTTAATTTATTAGAAATATTTCTGTTATAACATTAAGAAATATTATTTCTGAATTTCTTTACAACTCCTAGGAAAACCATAGACCCTAAGCCTTGCTTGCTGTAGACAATCATTTCTCTGTGCTCAAAATTTAGGATTTTTTGCCCAGGATGAGCATCACGCTTTGCTAGGAAATTCTACATGGGCAACTTTTCCATCTACAGCAATTGCAAAGGGGCAGTAAGGTGGTTCTAAAATTAGTGATTTCACGAGGTGGGGCTACAAACACTGTGGGCTTTGTCACAGAGGGCTCGACCCAGACTTTTATTGGCTTCTCCTTTATCCCTGGGTTTTGGCTCGGAACAGATCATGAGGAGATCTCATTCTTGAATTTTATATTAATCTAAAAGGTAGACTTTGAAGGTACAGGTATTTATAAACAGCCAAGCATCTGAGTCGTGAGGATACACGCAGGCGGCTGATGGTGAGTGGACATTCTAAGAACGTCCGTGATCTCTCACGAACGTGTCTGTAGATCAAGGGACCCGCTTCAGTGACATTAAATGACACGAGCTGCCACCATGCTTAACCATCTGACATCCCAGTTCCTCACTGACAAACAGGGAAAATCGCATCTATCTTGCTGGGGTTTTGTGGGATTCGCAGAACTGACATGACTCGTGGACCATGGTCTTCTCTCATTAAGGAGGAGAGGTTATCAGAGCAGGGTCTGGGGCATTGCAATGGAATCTGGGAACCACTTTTAAACTGTAATTTAAAAGAGATGAATTCCTTTTCAGTCTATGAGGTATAGTGGGTGAGGGAGGGATGATATATGGCTCATGGCATCTGAGGATGTGCTGTGTCAAGGACAGATGCTTTGTGGAGGGATAGGAACATCAGGAAGGAGGGCCAGTGTCCTCCCATGGCTGGGGTGTAACTTCCAGCTCCTGAGAAGAGGCTGCTGTTGAGGACAGAGTCGGGGAGGAAGCAGTCATGGGGACCCACATACCCACTACTCTGCTCCCTTCAGGCATGTGTGTGTGGGGGGGGACTGCACTGCTCTTGTTAGGAGGAGCCACTCGGCAAGCTCCTACAGCTGGGCTGTGAGTGGAAACGTGCGTATCAGTTAAGGCAAAAACACTTCAGCCTTCTAGCCCCCTTGACAGCAGTCCAGGAGGCCCGTTCCATGTGGGGAGCTGCAGGCGAGAGGCCCCTCGCTGAGTCTTGGCTCCTGGGTGATTAGGTGGAGGGGAGACATGTATGGTGAATGAGAAGTGAACGTTTGAGCATTAGGCCACTGAAATTGGGGGTGGGGGTCATTCGTTACAGCAGCATAAGCTAAATTAGCTTGACTATTACATTTCAATGATTTGGGACAAGGGACTGAGTCATCACCAAGCTGGATAAGTTGAATGTGCAAAAGAGTCTGAAGCAGAATAATGATGACTTTATGGCAGGCATGTCAGAAATGATGGCAGTGTACTTCCTGAACCTTTATGGGATGGTAAGTTGAATTTTTAGAAGAGAACGTGTAGCTGATTAAACAAATGGAATGCAAGTTTCTTCTGGGTTGATGCATGATTTGGGAGAAATACTAGACTCAGACGGACTGAGTGAATCCTGGCATGCTCATTCAGTTGCACGACTATGATGAGTTATTCAACATTCTCAGCCTCAGACCCTCCTTCAAGTGCAAGTAAAACTTTAAAACTCTGGGGACATTATAAAGATTACAGTAATAGGGGCGCCTGGGTGGCTCAGTTGTTAAGCATCTGCCTTCGGCTCAGGTCATGATCCCGGAGTCCCGGGATCGAGCTCTGCATCAGGCTCCCTGCTCAGCGGGAAGCCTGCCTCTCCCTCTCTCACCCCCTCTGCTTGTGTTCCCTCTCTCGCTGTGTTTCTCTCTGTCAAATAAATAAATAAAGTCTTTAAAAAATTACAATAATAAATGTACATGAACATCCAGAAGATTATTGAGACTATGATGAACATTTGAAATTTATTAGTTTTTGTCTGGGTCATCTTTCCTCCAAACAGATGATCAGAAAGCCTACCAAGAATTCTTCTGTACTAATTCTTTCTTAACCATTTTTTTTTTTTAACAGAACATACAATTTTGAGAGACTGTTTTATTCGGCACAAGCACAGGGACAATAATCTTTATAGCTTGTTTCCATCTGCAAAAGAGTTCTGACCAAAAGTTTCTTTCTAGAACTCTTCCTCCAAAGCTGCTTCTACCGCTGTTAGTTATGCTGTGAGGTTATTTACAGCAGGTGGCCTTGAAATTTTTGGTCCTATTTACCCTCAGAGTAAAATGTGTTGTCTTTTTTACATTCCCCATCATTTGAAAAAATAAAACATGTACTCTGATACCAGATTCCTTTGTTTCTCTGTTTCTCTGCGTTGTCTGGGTCAACAGCTCGCCTCCTGCCCTAGGCTATTGCAACCAGAGGAAAACACACTCCTGGCAGGACTGGCTCCATCAGATAAATGGATCAGGAGATCCATGCCCCACCTAAACTAGGGAAATGTGGCCACCTGGAGTCTAGCCTTCGTGTGCATCACTTCACTTCGGGTGTGAGTTCTGCCTCTCAGTGGGCCAGACAGAGAAAAGACAGGAAAGTCCTTTGAAATCCCAGAGTGGGTATGAGGTCCGCTGTCTTCCGTAGGCAACCATGACTCAAGACTTCCTTCTTCCAGGAAATGGGCTAATTCTGATCTAGCCAGCATGACTCATGCACAATGCATGCTTGGTGCAGTAAGCCCATAAAAACCAAAATGGTCCTACTTCAGTGTGAACCTGTGTTTTTCACCCTCATTGAAATGAATACATTTTGAGAGGGTCTTTTACTGAAAACAACATATAACCTCAAGGCAAGAAGCTCAGAACTTGTTGGTAAGGAAAGGATGCACTTGTAAGTCAGATAATTCTGAGCTTAAACCTGTGGTTCACCATCTACCAAATGCATGAAGTGTCTCTAACAGGGTCTGGACAGTGGCTGAGGAGTGATGCAAAGGAAGAGGACAGGAAAGGGGACAGCAGGTGGAATCTGGAAAAGTTGGGAAAAGACCAGGCTTTGACACTAAGTCACTACTGATGTAAGGAAAGAACATTAGGGTTCGAAGCCAATGGCTAAGAAAAAATTCTTGAGACATCTTTGGTGCAAACAGGCTAAACACGGGACAGAACCTGTGGACAGGAAGAGCGCATTGGGGTCACAAGGAGTGGTCAATTATTTATTTTCAAATTTGGGAGGGAGTTTGGGATATTGTGTGTAAGGAATTTTGGAAGCAAGTTTTCCAGAACCTTGAGAGGGCTACCTATTGTTGGGAAAATGTCATTTATTACTGTCTCATAAAACCTGAGTCATGAGACCCTTCAGATATATATTGGTGGGTCATATTCTTGGGGGTTGATTGCCAATATCTTTCTTGGGGAATAGAGATAAAGGAAGTTTCCGAAGGAATTTTTATAGCTCAAGTAGACTTACAAGACCCTGGGGTTTGAGCTAAGATTGCCTTTTGCCCTCAGCAAAGTATTAACATCAAAGTAGTTGAGTCCCTTGAGGAATGTCACTCTGCCTGTTTCAAGGACTAATCAATGGGCTATAGATAGTAAGGAAGTCTAATAATTACTCTTCTCCCTCTGTTACTAAGGTTAGCATCAAATAACAAGAGAATGAGTCAGGAAGTACCCCAAGTTCACTGAAGGTGCATGTGTGGAGCTGGGGAGAGAATGGGAACATGAGCGGGGCAACGGGAGGTCTAGAGCCTCATTTTCAGGTGCTTCTTGCTCTTCTGATTAAAGGTTTAGTTGTTACCGTGTATCATCCATTATCTTCCATGTTTAAATTGGAGACAACTTTTTACCTCTTTGATGATTATGAGATAAAACACTACCAAAACTTAGAATTACAAGGGACTGATTCAAGAGATAAAGCTTTGGGGTCACCTGGGTGGCTCTGGGTGAAGCCTCTGCCTCCGGCTCAGGTCATGATCCCCAAGTCCCAGGATCAAGCCCCGTGTCGGGCTCCCTGCTATGTAGGAAGCCTGCTTCTCCCTCTCTCACTCCCCCTGCTTGTGTTCCCTCTCTAGCTGTGTTTCTCTCTGTCAAATAAATAAATAAAATCTTTTTTAAAAAAAGAAAGAAAGAGAGATAAAGCTTTTATTTTCTAAATATGTGTGTGATATTTAACTTTTGAAAGGGGGGGGCAATGCCATTAAAGAGGGGGCTCCCTACTCAGGCACATCAAGGAGATGTGAGTCTACAGAACTGAGTAACATGACACATGGACATGGCAAAAGTCTTGGACAAAATTGCCTGAAACTTTATCAGGCTTCTCCTAGATATAAGAATTATCTTTCAGCCAAATTATTGAATGCTTACTATAGATTTTATTATTTACAATTATTATAATAATAAAATAAACAGCTAAAGCTTACCTAAAGAGATATTGTACAGTTACAGATTTATTAAAATCACACTTTAATCCAAATTTTACGTGGAAACAAATAATAAAACCCTAGCAAAGATGAACGACCACACGATGGGCGAAGAACTGCTGTAATAAGTACTTGGAATCCAGAGGAGGAAGAGATTGGAGCATTTGCAGTGTTTGACTTGAGAAAATAAGAATCTCTTGACTGTTTTTGTGGACTGAAGAGCATGAAAGAAGGAGAGAAGGAAGGACACAGTTCAGAGGACGGGGCACCATGGGACTCCCATGAGAGGCAGACCCTGAGTTACAGCTGGGAAGCAGGTCACATTGTGCAGAGGTGCTTGGAGTGGTCACCATGGCGAGGGAGGCACAGGAGCAAGGTTTCTGCATCCTTCAGGTGGGAGAGGGGATGGGCATCGTGGGTTCTGTATAGCAGCCTGGAGCAAAGGCAGCTCACCCATGGATTAAACATGCGTGCCGTGGAAAACTGTGCCTGAGGTGTCTCAGACTTTGCTGACTGGCTCTAGTTAACGACTCCTCTGATTTAATATGAGCTGTTAAAAAGAATCACTACCTTTCCACCAAATTATCATACCACTAAAAATGCTCGTCAGCCTGTCAGTGCTGTGCCTGCAACTTCAACCCTCTGATGATTTAACTTTCCTTCAATATTCCGTCTTCTCATCATAAAAGTGTAGATAAATAACTCAAGTGAAAACAGAAATTCTTTTAACTCTTTTCAGGGAACTGCTGAAAGGGTCCAGAGCCTCCATGCCCCCCAACTCTCTAGAACAGCTTAGCATGAGAATATTGGCTGAAAAACCCAAGCATTCTGCATGAGCAGATGGAGTGTGTGGCCATTTTTGAAAAGGAACAAATGTATGAATTTAATTAGGAAGGGATTTGACAAGCTCTTTTCCTTTGGTTGCATAATTTTGGAGACATTTGGAATAAAGATAATGTTTTTTTTTTTGTTTTCTGTTTTTTTGTTTTTTCCTTTCAAAGATAACACTGTTGTAGCATTTCCTCATTTCTTCCCTTTTTTTCTGATTTTCTGTATGCCTGCCTCCTCAGTTTAGGAGCTCATAAATGGTATTGTTTATGCAACTTTTTTTTCTTTTTCTCAGATCTGTGGCAAAAACTGGTTGTGCCTGTGATTCTTCTAATGGGAGACTCTCTTGGCGTGCGTGCACTTCATTTAATGGCTGGGCGAGTGCAAACAACAGCCTGCCCATGAGCCCGTGTGCCTCACGCCACCTTGAGCCCTTTGTCAAGGGTGTTGCGGAGCACAGGAAATGCAATCTTCTCAGGGGCAGGTCTCAGTGCATTACATTATTTTTATGGGGGATATTTTAGAGGCACAATCCTTGGCCTTGTTGTATATTAAAGGAAGAACTAAGGACAAAGGAAATATCCTTAATCTCAGTACAGTCCCTGATGCCGAACTGCACATATTCTGCAGGGGTCTGTGTGAATAGAGAGCTTGCAAAATCCTTAGGAGGCAGCATCCTTTTTGTAATGTTCTTTACCCACAAAGGGATCAGATGGGAAACCCAGGGCATGGAGGTGCCTAAAATAAAAATGTTTTGACTCAATTATGTATCTAATCTGTAAAATAGATATAATTCCAACCCACCCATATTTTGACCCATGGGAAATTAATTACAGTGATATGCATACAAAGACTGTAGGCCCTAAAATAGAAAGTGTTGCTGCATGATGTGAGCCTTGCCCAAGCCTGGCCTTGGAGGTGTTCTCAAAAACCTGAGCAGGGACACCTGTTCCTCAAGGACTCCAGCACCTGAGCTATATCTGTCAACCTGGGTCTTTTGTTCTTTCCATGACCCATTGTCATTTCTTCATGTGTCATTTGAAAATTGGTCCCTAATGGGACTGAAAGGGGGCATGCGGTTGACATGATGGGTGGGGCGCAGTGAGTAGACCTTGTGAGTGGGCTTTCCAGATTCTTCACATCAAGGGAAATGACAAAAGGGACAAGGTAAAAACACGGCATACTCCAACTGACCCTTCAGAATGAAGAAAGAAGGATTACTTTATGTGTTCACTGAACAAATATATATCAAGTAATTGCTATATACCAGGCTGTTGCTCAATGCTTTGGAGAGCAGGACAGATAGACCTCTGCTCCCCTGACATAGAGTTTACCAATCAACATCTACAATAAAATAGTAAAACAGTAAATATGTGTAATCAAGACTGGGAAAGAAAACAGGACGCCATGAAAAAGAAAAACAAGGTGTAGGTGGTGAGTGGCTAGGAGGACATCATATTGAAGATGAGAACAGAAGGCAGATAAGAAACCAGTCAACAACAACAACAACAACAACAACAACAACAACAAAACAGCCAGCAGAAGAACAAAGAGTGGGGACATTTCAGACTGAAGACACAACATGTGTATAGGCTGTGAGAGAAGTGAGTCCCATTTCTGAAAAAAACACAAAGGTAAGTAACAGTCTAGAGGCCAGGTCACATTGTGTATCCTTGGGCGTTTTAAGATGTTTTTGTATGAAAATATACTGAGAAGTAATTTTTAAAAAATCTTTGAGTGAGGTCAGTGGTTATGAAGTTGAGACGTTGATGGGTTTAGGGTTTACAGACACGGGATCAACAAGATGTGTTAAGGGAAGGAAAAAGTTTATTCAGAAATATACTCCCAGATATTGAAGCAAATTTACAGGAAATGATCTGGGATTTGTGCTACTGCCTGAAACAAAGAATGTTGTGGTTTGGTGCAGCTGGGTGGCTCCGGTTGGTTAACTGTCTGACTCTTGATTTCAGGTTTTCAGGTCATGATCTCAGGGTTGTGCAATCGAGCTCCACATTGGGCTCCATGTTCACAAAAGAGTCTGAGATTCTCTCTCTCTCTCTCTCTCTCTCTCTCTCTCCCCCTATCCACCCTCACCCCTGGGGCTCTCTCTCTTTCTCTCTCTCTCTCTCTCTCTCTCTCTCTCTCAAATAAACAAATAAATATTTTTTTTAAAAAATAATATTGTAGGGAGAGGATTTTTAAGAGGTAAAGGCATGGATGTGTTTAAGAGGTAGAAATTAGGATTCAGTTTCAGACATGGTAATTTTGAAAATCAGAGGGGCATATTAGTAAGATGTTCACTTGGCATTGATGTGAACGCTAGAGCCAAATTTTGTCTGGGTATGGGATGTGCCTTTCAAAGTTGTCAGTCCTTAGCTGGTACTTAAAGTCATCTGAGGCGATATAATAAAAGGAAAGATGTCAGGACTGAGCTCTGAGGAAGAAGAAGATTCAAGATTCTAGTGGCTTCAAAAGTCCCCAGGAAAAATAGGAAGAGAGAGGGGGAAAAAAAATAAACAGAGGAGAAAAAAATAACAGGAAACAAAACTGGGATTTTATGAAATCTAATAGCTGTGATTTAGTAAGTAGAGATAGTCAAGTGTGTCAATAATTCCTGAGAGAATGAACAAGAAGAAATGAAATGGTTGAAATGTCATTTATTGACTCTGATGTCAAGTGAATGTCTTGTGGTTTTGACAAAAGCCGTTTCCATGGAGCCAACAGTTAGAGGGAGTAAGGAAATAGAGGGAATTGAATAGAAAACCCATTTGAGAAGCATGAAGACAAAGTGGATGCAAATAGAGAAATAAGGAGGTCAAAATTTGGAAGAAGGACAGTGGAGTAATTTAGTCACAGAGAAGAACATGTTAAGGTCAAAAGAGAGCTGTATGGGGATTGCTAGAATGTGTGTATATGAGCTTCTGAGGACGAGCCCTTCAGGAGTGAGAAGTCAAGCACGGGAGCTTCAGGGGCTTAACAGGAATCAGAGTGGTATCCTCAGCATCTGTGAACAGGTTGGCCATTATCAGAGGAAGGAAGAAATTCGATGGGTTCAGGGTGGATGGGTGGAAAAACGTCCAAAATTCTTGTGACTACGAAACCCTTTTTCTTTTCCCTTCACAAGTCCTATCATTTGAAATATTTTATGTGCAACACTGATTTTGTTAACTCACTTAACCATTTTTCCCCCAAAACCAGTGAGTCAGCATTCAGCATAAAGTAAAATTTTGCTAAGTACTGAAGTACTCATTCTTATGAGTTTTGGACATTTTCAGTAATAACTATTGCTAACTTGTCTTAATGTGAGTATCTGTGTCTCAGACGGGATTCCGCTACTCAGAAGGGAGATAAATAGGAAGAAGATAGATACTTCATGAAAGGCTGTAGGTGCCTACAAGAAATGGATCTCCATCAAAATCTAGCCCAACATCCACTTTGGTACAGCAGATCAATAACCAATAATGGGAAAAACAGACCCTGCTAAGAGAAGACCAAGGGCAGAGGCACAATGCATGGCATTGGTTTCCCGTGGGTCTTTTCCTATAACCCCTCACTGAAGCCAGAGTCGATAACTACATGACCATGGGAGCCATCTCCCCTAGTGCATGGAAGTGCTGCTGGAAAGATGGCACCAATTATACTCCCAGTGTTCCAACTGAAATAGTAACCCATCCTATGGTGTTGGGTCCCCAAGGCTTGGGCTACCTGGGTCTCAGAAACAGTGACTGCCACTAGCAATGGTCTACGTAGGGGAACTTGTGATTTCCTTCCCAAAACTCTAGGCTTTGCTGGATTATATATTTTAGTTCCATAAGGGAGAAAGATTTCCCAGCAGTCAATACTGTATGAGTCCCATTAAATTATAAGCCACGACAACTCCCCAGGAACTTACTATTCCCCATGGAAAGGTACCAGTGAACAAACAGGGGAATTATTTTAGGTGAGAGATTCTGAAAAATTTTCTTCTCTTTACCTAATGTTAAAATTAGTAAGTTATACTAATAATGCTTAACTAATTAATTATATATAATCTTTCTATATGAACTTCTTTTCAGACTTAAAATCAAAGACTGTACTCTATAAATAGCCATTCTTCTTGACCTTATGCATAAATTCCAGGATTGGTTTTTCATTTTAGACTTGACACTTGAGGCTTAGAATAGAAGACTCTGTCTTGAAGAGTTCCTTTCATCTCATAATTCTTAACATGAAGATGGTAGACTCGAAATGTGATTAGAAAGTTACACACTATAATAAACTCTCTGTAGTACTATCTGCAAATCACGATGCCTGCATTTTTCAGTTATGATTTCAGGAACATACAAAAACCAAAATTGCGGAAAATCTTTATTTTCGGCATGTATTATGAACTAGGTTATTTTGGAAATTAAAATGAAAAAAATATACAAAATTTCCTTTGATGGCAACTGTGAGCCTATTTTTAAATCGTATTAACTGACAGTGCAACATGTTCAACATGGTCTTTAGCAGGTGTTCTCATGCAGCAAAAGCTGTGTTGCTATAAAAAGTCAGTAACAGGAAATGATTACATTAAAACAATGTATAACACTACTGAAACAGGAAAAGGAAAATGAACCCTGGATGATCATGACTCCATTCCTTTGGTGCCATGATCTTTTATAATCCACACCAAAGAGTAGTTTATTTTTCACTCAGATTTTTTCCCCAGGATTGAAGTGTATCGATTGTTTTTCTAATTTTAAAGGTAGACAACTGTCAATGAAAAATCATGAAAAGTAAATATATATATTGAAATAATGGAAATAAATTATAAACTACTATTGATGGTGTAATGTGCTATTTCCAATATTACGTTTTTATTGAAAGAAGGAGCAAATAAATACTGTTTTGCAAACTGCTCATTTTTTCTTTGAGTACATGATGGGTAAATGTGCATGTTAAATATAGATTTTTTAAAAAAGATTTTATTTACTTATTTGAGAGAGAGAGAGAGCACAAACATGGTGGAGAAGGAGAAGGAGAAGGAGAAGCAGGCTCTCCACTGAGCAGGGAGCCCAACAGGCAGATCCCAGGACTCTGGGATCATGACCTGAGCTGAAGGCAGAAGTTTAACTGACCGAGGCACCCAGGTGCCCCAACATTCTGAGTTTAAATTGCATTCTCATATACTATTAGAGAAACATGCCATTAAGTACTTCACTTCCCCTCTACACATGGAAATTTAAGCAGGTTATGTTTTATTGCAGTTCTAAACATCCCTGCATCACACGTATTTCTACATGTAACGTGTGGTTTTGTCTAATTGTTTCCCTGGGACATGGTCTTAGAAGCGGTGGCTCATAAAACCCACTCGGACCCCATACCCTTCTAAGGCATCCCCGCGGGTCAGGGGAGCCTCTGCAGGTGTGCGGTGACATGACCCTTCTCAGAAGGCTGTGGAAGTTGGGCTTTTCTGCTCTTCCAGTTGAGCTCCAGAGGGGACTTCACTCTGAGTTCCTCTTCCTGTGTCCGCTGGTCCTGGGGCCACCAATGCCACCACACAGAATACACCTCAGTAGCCTGGAACAGAAAGACAAACCCCTAATCACAAATTATCACCTCATTTAGCTCAAGCTTTAACTCATCTTACTTATCAAGCATTTCAAATATATATAACATACAAATATTATGAACAAGTGCATGGATATGTAGGTGATATAAAACAGGTCGCTAATATTTCACCCTATAAATGTGATCTCCTTTCTGTGAGAAATGCTATGTAAATTTATATAATATATTTGCTGTAATAATAAAAACAATAATGAAAAATACGAATTAATTATAAATATCTTATTAGATAGAGAAAACTATACAAATTTTCTCACTTAAAAAAAAAAGAAGGACTTTTACTTCTCTTAGAAGAGATGAAGGTTTTCCCAAATTGTCTTCTCTCAAGCAAAGAAGTAGAAGACCAGAAAATTTTAAGATACAAATATGGTCAGATGTGTGACAAGAGGCAGTATATTTTTGTGATCCTGGAGAAAAGGCCAAAAAATCAAATTAGCCCCAATATTGTTCTGGTTTTGTTCTTTAGATACTTTGTACATGCATTTGCAGATGTGGTGGGCCAAAAATAGTTTGGTATAAAAGAATACTTACTGCCTAATTCAATTTATGTAAAAAAAACTAAAAAAAAAAAAATCTACTCTTTAATAACAGAAATTCAATTTTTCCTTAGATGTGGTAGGAAGAGACTGAGAAGAGAGGCAGAAAATTGTGTGTGTGTGTGTGTGTGTGTGTGTGTGTGTGTGTGAGATGGCCTGCTTAGGCAGGGGTGGACATTGGCCTAACTTACCATGCTACATTTAAAGTGACTCGTTATACTATTTACAAAGTATGCCTTAAAAGGATTTTAAAAATAAAAGACTAAAAATGAATATAAATCAACAATGAATTCAAGTATTAAACAAGTGTGAAGACTAATAAATTCTAAAAACACAAATAAGGAGAAATTAGTAAATTATGCCAGAAAATTAGAATTGACAAGCCCAAATAATTTTTGAAATTTTTAATGAGTGAATCTCTAACAAGAGCAAAAAGGAAAAAAAAAATTCTGAAACTGATGAAAGATTATAGCCTAAACTGCATAAGAATTTAATAATTCAGAGCACATGTTATATATAGATGTTAGCAGACTTTAATTCTTCATTTCCTAATAAGACTTTAAATTAAAAAAATTGCACAAGAAACATGTTAAATATTAAATGTGTCAGTAAGCATAGAAATTACTTTTAAATGTTGCAAAGAAATGCCTCAAAAATACACATGCATGTACACAATTACAGGTTGACTCCAATAAAACTTTATAAAACACATAATTCACATTCTATTTCAAAATAACCTAGAGTTTTAAAAAAATTTGGAGCTCTCTTACATTCACTTTATGAACCATTATAAAAATGTGAGAAACGGTATAACGTAACTTAACAATATGGACACAAAGTCCTAAAAACTTCCCAGGTGCTGCAGGAACAGCAAGAAGACCCACTGAGATTATTTCAGGAAAACCAGCCTCAATGAACACAGAGGATTGAGATGACACAGATAGTAGCCAAAATACATTGATAAAATCAGCAAGTATTCTTTTCTTTTTTTTAAGCAGCTTTATTTGATATTCTTCCCAACCTCTACAGCTCATCCCCTTCAAGTATACAATCAGTGTTTTTTTAAGATAGTGACAGAGTTTTGGGATTGTCACTATCAGCACTGTCTACTTTTAGATTACGTCCATCACTTCTGAAAGGAGACTTCATGCCATGAGCGCCATTCCCCTACCTGCACCCGGCTCTAGGCATCCATGTTTTAGCTCCGTCTATTTACATATACTGGGCATTTCATATAAATGGAATCACACAAGACAAGATCTTTTGGGACTGGCTTCTTTCATTAAGCACGGTTCAAGATTCTTTCATGTTGCCCCTTGCAACTGCACTTGCTTTTATATGGGAAGACAGTATTCCATTGTAAAGATACTTCACACTACTTAGTTATTACTCAGTCGGTGTGTATTGTCTTCTGTTTTTGACTGTTAATGGCAAATACTGTGAGTGGCTCCGTCGGTGAAGCATCTGCCTTCGACTCAGGTCATGACCACAGGGACCTGGGATCAAGCCCCACATTGAGCTCCCTGCTCAGCGGGGAGCCTGCTTCCTCCTCAACCTTTCCCCCTGCGTGTGTTCTCTCTCTCGCTGTCTCTCTCTCTGTCAAATAAATAAATAAAATCTTTAATTTAAAAAAAGAAGAAAAATGCAACTACAAACATTCCTGGGCAGGGTTAGGCATGGATGCTTGGACAGATTTCCGAGGGGATTCAGACGACTATGCGATTACATTGAACAGTTCGAGAAACTTGCGATGCGCTTTGTAAAGTGGCTGTGCCTTCCAATTTGGTTGCCTTTCATTAAATTTTCTTGCCTAATTGTTCTGGCCAGACTTTCTGATACAATGTGGGACAGCGTGGTGAAAGAGTTCGTTGGTGATGTATTCCTTGTCTTGAAGGAAAAGTCAGTCTTTCATTGTGAATATGTTGGCCCTGGAGTTTTTCCACATGCCCTATGTTAGCTTAAGAAAGTTCCCTTCTATGTATAATTTCTGAGTGTTTTTATCATGAAAGAGGATAAATTTTCTCAAATGTTTTTTATGTGTCTATTTGGATGGCGATGGGGTTTTTGTCCTTTATTTTTCTGATGTAATGTATTATAACTGGTTTTGGGCTGTTTTGAGAACCTTGCAAACCTGGAATCAATCCCACATGGTAAAGCCCCATGATCCTTTCCATGTTTTCCTTGAAGAGATTCATTGCACCTTGTTGTGGATTTTTTGGTCTGCAGTTTTCTTTTATTATGATATCTTTGCCCAGTTTTAGAAAGGGAAAATACTCGATTCGCACACCATGGAGGCAAGTGTTCCTTCCTTAGATTTTTAGGAGGATTTTGTGAGTAATTGGTATTAGTTCTTCCTTCGGTGTTTGGTAGCTTTACCATTTGAATCATGAATTCAACTGTGAAGAGAAGCCATGTTAGCTTGCATGTTCCTTTGTGGGAGGTGCTCCTATTTATAATTTGACATTGTCCTGCTGTGAGTATGTTTGCATTTTGTATTTCTTTATGAGTAGGTGTCCATAGTTTTGTGTTTCCAGGGATTTCCTTTTCATCCAAGTTGCCAAATTTGTTGGCATATGTTATTTGCAATATTTTATGGCAACATTTTAATTTCTGTGAGGTCAGCAACAGTGTCCTCTCATTTCTGATTTTGGTGATATGTGTCTTCTCTCTTCTCGCTTCTTTTCTTGGTTGGGCTTGCTAAAGACACATCAATCATGTTGCTCTTTCCCAAAAGCCTTCTTCTTATTTTGTGGATTTTCTTTTATTGTTTTTCTTTTCTTTAGTTCTTTGTTTTCTGCTCCAGTCTTTTTTTCCTTCCTTGGTTTTTTAAGGTTTACTTTGTTTTTACTTTTCAGTGTTTTTTTTTTTTTAAGATTTTATTTATTTGACAGAGAGAAACACAGCCAGAGAGGGAACACAAGCAGGGGGAGTGAGAGAGGGAGAAGCAGGCTTCCCGCCAAGCAGGGAGCCCGATGTGGGACTCGATCCAGGGTCTCCGGGATCATGACCTGAGCCGAAGGCAGTCGCTTAACCAACTGAGCCACTCAGGCGCCCCTTTACTTTTCAGTGTCTTAAGGTAGAAAATGTTAGGTTATTGATTTGAGGTATATTTTCTTTTTTAATATAAACATTTGCCTTGTAAAATTTCCTTAAAATACCAGTCAGAATGGCCAAAATTAACAGGACAGGAAACAACAAGTGTTGGAGAGGCTGCGGAGAAAGGGGAACCCTCTTACACTGTTGGTGGGAATGCAAGTTGGTGCAGCCACTTTGGAAAACAGTGTGGAGATTCCTTAAAAAAATTAAAAATAGAGCTACCCTATGACCCTGCAATTACACTACTGGGTATTTACCCTCAAGATACAGATGTAGTAAAAAGAAGGGACATATGTACCCCAATGTTCATTGCAGCAATGGCCACAATCACCAAACTGTGGAAAGAGCCAAGGTGCCCCTCAACAGATGAATGGATAAAGAAGATGTGGTCCATATATACAATGGAATACTATGCCTCCCTCAGAAAGGATGAATATCCAACTTTTGTATCAACATGGACTGGACTGGAGGAGATTATGCTGAGGGAAATAAGCCAAGAAGAGAAAGTCAAGTATCACATGGTTTCACTTACTTGTGGAGCATAAGGCGTAACATAGAGGACAGTAGGAGAAGGAAAGGAAATGAGAATTCGGGTAAATCAGGGAGGGAGATGAAATATGAGAGACTTTGGACTCAGAAACAAACTGAGGGTCTTGGAAGGGAGGGAGTGAGGGGATGGGTGAGCCTGATGATGGGTACTGAGGGCACATATTGCATGGAGCATAAACAATGTGGGGCATAAACAATGAATCTTGGAACACTGAACAAATAAAATAATGTAATAAAAAAAGAAATACTATTTTAGCTGCATCTCTAGGTCTAGTATGTTTTGTTTGCACTTTCACTTTTCTTATAATTCGTAATTTCTCTTATAATGTCTTCTCTGACCAACTAGTTTTTAAGAACTGTGCTGATCAATTTAAATGTTTTGTGAATTTTTCAAATTTCTTTTTCATATTGATTTCCAACTTAATTATATTGTAGTTCAAGAATATACTTATCATTATCCATATCAACATTTTCAAATTTATAAGTCTGATTTTACAGCCTAGAATAGATGTTACCCTGGGGAGTATTCCATTTATACCTGACAAAAATTTGTATTCAGTTGTCTTTGGGTGAAGTGTTGTATCCGTGATGTTAGTTCTGGTCAGTTTTTACAGTGTTCAAGTCTTATAGATCCTTGTTAATAATTTGTCTAATTGTCCTGTCCATTACTGAAAGGGGAATATTAGTGTCTATAGTTATTACTGTTGATTTTTCTATTTCTCCTTGAATTCTGTCCATTTTTGATTCATGTATCTTGGAGCTCTGTTATTAGGTGTATATATATTTATAATTGCTTGCCTTTCTGAGGGACTTTTTCATTACAAAACACCCTTTATCTCTAGAAACCCTACTGTTTTATTGATGGATTGATTGATCAATTGATTTTTTAAAGATTTTATTTATTTATTTGACAGAGAAAGAAAGGTCACAGGTAGGCAGAGAGGCAGGCTGAGAGAGAGGAGGAAGCAGGATCTCTGCTGAGCAGAGAACCCAATGTGGGCCTCGATCCCAGGGTCCTGGGATCATGACCTGAGCCAAAGGCAGAGGCTTAACCCTCTGAGCCACCCAGGCACCCCTGCTTTTGTTTTATAATCAAGTATGTCTATTGTAAGTATAGGTACCCCAAGTCACTTGTGTTTTCTTTGCCTGAAATTTTTGTTTTGTTTGTTTGTTTTTTAATCTCAAATCCTGATTTAATTTTTTTCTTAATAATTTTTTATTATGTTATGTTAGTCACCATACAGTAATCATTAGTTTTTTTATGTAGTTTTCCATGATTCATTATTTGCATATAATACCCAGTGTGCATTACAATACATGCCCTCCTTAACACCCATCACCAGGCTCACCCATCCTCCTACCCCTGCAAATAATTGCGGAGTCATGTTTCTTCATGGAAACACACACACACACACACACACACACACACACACACAGACATGATTTCTAAATACAGATCCGCCCTCCCCCCCAATGAATAACTGTTATGAAACTATTACTCTGGGGTCATTGCCTAGTGCTGGTGTTGTAAGGTTTTTCCTTCCTTCCTTTTCTCCTTCCTTCCTTCTTTCCTACCTTCCTTCTTTCCTTCCTTTCTTCCTTCCTTCCTTCCTTCTTTCCTTCCTTCCTTCCTTTCTTTCCTTTTTTCTCTTTTCTTTCTTTCTTTTCTTCCTTTCTTTTCTTTCTTTCTTTCTTTCTTTCTTTCTTTCTTTCTTTCTTTCTTTCTTTCCTCTTTCCTTCTTCTCTTTCTCTCTTTCTTTTTTAATGAGAGGGAAAAAATTTAAATTAGGAGTAAAAAATACTTCATTCCACTTCTAGTTCTCCTGCTCTGCTTTTCTTCATAATTCCTATAGCCACCTTACACACAATATGTTTTTCTGATTTAACTATTTGTCAACTATCTGTATTCTTCCACTTAAATGTTAGCCACAGGAGACAAGAATTTTTTTTTCTCTTCTGTTCCTTTCTGTGTCTCCCATACCAAAGATGGAGACTCAAACATAATAAAATCTTCACAAAAAATGTGTATAGTAGGTGGGTTATTTGAAGATGAAATAAATCTTCCCTTAAAAATAATGAAGCATGGGCACCTGGGTGGCTCAGTTGGTTGGGCGACTGCCTTCAGCTCAGGTCATGATCCCGGAGACCTGGGATCGAATCCCACATTGGACTCTCTGCTCGGCGGGAAGCCTGCTTCTCCCTTTCTCACTCCCCCTGCTTCTGTTCCCTCTCTGGCTGTGTTTCTCTCTGTCAAATAAATAAAATCTTTACAAAAAAAAATAATGAAGCAAATCAACCAAAATACTATAGGAATATCAATGTTCTATAAGATTGCCAGGTTAAAATCACTATAAAGAATAGTGAATATGTTGTATATAAAAATTAACTTTTACACGGGCCCCTGAGTGGCTCAATTGGTTAAGCGTCTGACTCTGGCTTAGGTCATGATCCCAGGGTCTTGGGGTCCAGACCCATATAAGGCTCTTCACTCAGCGAGGAGCCTGCTTCTCTCTCACCTTCTGCCTGCTGCTCCCCCTGCTTGTGCTCTCTTTCCCTTTAACAAATAAATAAATACATAACATCCTTAAAAAAAATTAACTTTTACAAAAACAATGGTTCACAGCAGCAGGAAATATATTAAACATGCCTAAGAATGAACCTAACTGCAAATATGAAAACAAACAGGGGAAACTTCAAATCAATATCAAGAGGCATCTAAAAACTCAATAAATAGTTGTGCTATGCTCTTGAGTGAGAAGACTAAATATCATTATTCTCTCAAAATTAATCTATGTATTTAATGCAACTACATTCAAGATCCCAATGAATAGTTTTGGAAGCTTGAAGAAAATCCCTAAAGCCCACGTATAATAATGAATCAATAAAAACATTCAAGGAAAGTAATGATTTGATGGTGAAGGGGCAAGATTTGCACCCTCTATATTATACTATGCAGGTAGGGATAATTAAGAGTAAGCTCTCGTGTGAAGCTGGTGTCCCAAGAGGGCAGGAGGTCATTGAAAGGGGCTTGTGGCCCCAGAGCCGTCCACTTGCACACAGGAATTTATAGGATAAGCCATTCGCTCAAATCAGTACAGAAATATAAATTATTTCAATCCTTGACAGAATAATTTATAGTCTGAAAAGACAGCATTTCCTAAAGTTATTTACAGGTGGATTAAAGATCTAAATGTACAGAATAAGAAACTGTAAAATTGCCATTTTTAGTGTAGGTAAAGACTAATTTCATCCTTTAAACATAACTCCAAATCCATGGAGAAAAAGATTGATACTTTGTGTAGGTAAAGTTATGAGCTTTAGATGTATAATGCACCTACAGTGTTAAAAGACAAGTGGAGGGGCACCTGGGGGGCTCAGCTGGTTAAGTGACTGCCTTCAGCTCCCGGAGTCTCCCGGAGACTCGGGATGGAACCCTGCATCGGGCTCCCTGCTCGGCGGGAAGCCTGCTTCTCCCTCTCTCACTCCCCCTGCTTGTTTTCCCTCTCTGGCTGTGTTTCTCTCTGTCAGATAATAAGTAAAATCTTTAAAAAAAAAAAAGACAAATGGATTAAAAATATATGTACTGAATGTGATTAGCAACTTATAAATATCTCCAAAATACATAGAATATTTCCAAAGTATCAAAACAAGCATGGACACATTCACAGAAAGAGACTAAAAACACGTCAGAAAAAGTGTAAGTGGCACAATGATTGTGGGGCATATGGGAACTCCGGGAATCCCGAAGGTGTGGCATCGCTGCTGCTCGTGGGGTTCAAGGTCAAGGAAAGCCCAGCGCTTTTAGATTCCCCCCAAAGGAGCAGGTACTGGAATGGGGCTGTCATCTTCAGCCATAGGGGACTATGACATCACAGCCTTGGGGCTCACCCCTGATCGAGGAGGGCCACAAACAGTCGGGAGTTTCATGATGGGCCCCACAAAGCAGGGGCAACTTACCGACACTGTGCCACGTTTGCTTCTACCACACAACCAGCCAGCTTCCCCGAAGACCTATGTCCTTGGCTAAGTTAATCAGAAAGATACAAAAGGCATCATTATGTTCTTTCCTTCCTAATCCCTTGCCCACCTGAAACACTCCATTAGACGAAAAAAGAATTTCCCACAAGTGATCAGTAGTCATAGAGTCCAGTTATTAGTATCATAAAAAGGGGTCTTTCAAACAACTTGAAAGGCAGCCATGAAGAAAAGAATACCACCGTTTCTCAATAAAGGTGAGAAGAGCCAGCTCACGCGTGGTTGGTGTCTGCATCCACAATGTGCTCCTCAGTCATTTGCCAACTTGTATCTTAATCCATTAAAAGTTACCCATTCTTTGATACATCCATTCTACACAACACATTAATGAAATGGGAAAAGGTAAGAATATGCAGAAAATTAAGTCAGAAGAATATCGATTGTGTGAATAGCCAAACTTAGACATTTCAAATGCTCTACCTGTGTAGGGGTGTAAGCTGAGAGGCAACGTTGACCAACCATTCAGTGGCATCGCTGACGTTTATAAATTGGCACAGGAAACAGCCACTCACTGCATGGCAGAGCGGGGGAGAAACACAGTTTCAAAATTATAGGAAGCGTGTTTTTATTTTATAAAAATGAAATTTAAAATGTTTTAAGATTACTGCTGATCTTTGTATCACATTATTTTTTATTTTTGATATTTTAAATCATCAAACTTTAAAGTATTTTTCAAAGTGCGCTCATTATATAAAGCATCTTGCTCGAGAAGCATGCCTGTGTGCAGCAAGAGATCCACGCTTGCCCTAAGGTTACACGTGAACTAAGCACAATCCTATAAGGGATTGCTGATGAAACTGGCTTTGTGACTCTTGCTCTATTTCTGCAATTTGCTATTTACTAGGAAACGCTTCCTATCGCAGGGTTTACCACTATCATTAACCAACAAATGGTCCAATTTTCAACTGCATAATATTCTCAGATGATTACTTTACAGAGTCACAAGTGTCCTGATTTTGAATCTCATTTTAATTCCCATTCTGTTCAGTTGTGTTTCCCTCCTTTTGCAATTTTCAAAGAGATCATGCTGTCTTCATCTGATATTCAACTTCGTTGATAATGTACCGATCATTATGATGAGGAAAATTGATTAAAAAACTGTTCCAAAAAATAATAACGTAACGCACAAGTTTCATTTCATTTTAACAATTGTCTCTAACAATTTCTGTGTGAATTCACATCTTGTCTGCTCCCAGGAGAATACTTGTATCTATCACTGGATAGGGTTGCATACAGATGCAATATTCACCAGAAATAATAACACGTCTCCAGAAGATAAAGCAAATCCCAGTAGTGGAGGAACTCCACAAAGATAAAACCAGCAGATCTGGATGCTGCACGCTGCGGTTTCAAATGTTTTCTCATTTATATAATTTGAGCCCCCGTTTCAATAGGGGGGCTTTATTGCTCACCAAACACTATAGGCAATAAAAGAGAGCTGGGGACAGCTCACTTTGATAGGAAGGGACAGCAAGGGTTAAGCTAATAAAGCAACAATAATAATACCTCTGTCATGAATTAAGCACCGACACTCAAAGGAGTCATCCAATGTCAAAGTCTCCCAGCTGTCAGCAATGGGAGGTGTCCTGGAAAGCTCCTCTCCAGCTCAGGCCTTCTTCTTTCTTTCTTTTTTTTAAAAAATATTTTATTTATTTATTTTGAGGGGGGAGGGGCAGAGGGAGAGGGAGAAGCAGGTTTCCCGCCAAGCAGGTAGCCCGATGCTGGACTCAATCCTGGGACTCCAGGACCATGACCTGAGCGAAGGCAGATGCTTAACTGACTGAGTCACCCAGGTGCCATCTTCAGTGTTCCATACTGCCTGTCATGTGTGTGGCCATATGAGAAGATCTGAAGGATTTTTTAAATCAACTCAAGATGTCAAACTAATATCTTTTTTTTTTAATATTTTATTTATTTGACAGAAAGAAACACAGCCAGAGAGGGAACACAAGCAGGAGGAGTGAGAGAGGGAGAAGCAGGCCTCCCGCCGAGCAGGGAGCCCGATGTGGGACTCGATTCCAGGACTTGATCCCAGGACCCTGGGATCATGACCTGAGCCGAAAGCAGTCGCTGAACCAACTGAGCCACCCAGGCGCCCCAAACTAAATACCTTTAATTCAATTATGTAATATATTTAATTTGCTCCTGTAAGTGTAAGCAAGAGATAGAAATAACACCTTCAAGGCATGTAACCTCTATCATGGTGACAGACACGAAATACACAGGGTGTGACGTACTGTGTGCTCCCCTGGTGACATGCACAAAATGCTGTGACGGCCCGGGGAAACGAGCTCACACATGCACAGCCACACACACCCACGTACACACTCACAGATGTGCACACAAGCTTACACACAGACACACTCACATATGCCCACAACACTCACACACATGCACACACTTACACACGTGCTCACAATCTTACACATATACACACTCACGTGCTCACAACACTCACACACATTCACACACACATACACAGTCACACACATGCACACACACTCACAATTTACAATCACACAAGTGCACACACTCACACATATACACACTCAGATGCGCACACAACGCTCACACACATGCACACACCCACATATACACATGCGCACACAGGCACCTGTGCAGGCACGTGCCACACATGCACATGCACACTCTCACATACACATTCCTACGCTCTCCCTAATGGTGAGTAATATGCTGCCAGGAGCTTCACAGGGAAGATGTGATTTGGAAGGGCCTGGACAGATGACGTAGTTTTTCCATGTGAGCACGCAGTTGGCCATTCTCAGGCACAGGGGACGTACTTGAGCAAAGGAGCTGCTGTCCCAGCTCAGTGTTCCTGAGAGCTGTGTGGAATTCCAAGGAACACACAACTGGAGAGGCAGAAGGGCCGGGACCTTCGAAGGGAGGGCAGGCTCAGGAACACCCACCCCTCCCTCCATGATCCCAACCATGGGCCCTGCCCCACTTTTCTGCTTAGAATTTCTCACCATGTGACAAATCATAGAGCTTATTTTCCTCTTTTATCTACTAAAGCATAAACTCCACCAAGGCCTGGCTTTTGCTTTGTTTATTAATGACTCCCTAGTTTCTTAGGCAGTGCTGCCCTGTAGGAGGTACTGGATAAATGTGTTAAAATTAAGGATAAAAGCAAGAGTGAATGTACGCTTTTGGTTCAAATTCTGCATCATGAGATAGTTGTATGACCTTAGATGGGTAAATGTGTTTGAACTTGATTTTCGACTTTAAAAAATGGGATATGAATCACAATTGAAATGCTAACGATACTTAGTCTCATATGGTTGTTGGAGAAGCAAATTACATATGCGAGCCATCAAGCAAGCAAGCGTCCAATAGGTGTTAGTGCGAACGTGATAGTGGTGTTGGCGACCATCAGAGGAAGGCAAGGTCACCAGGGCATACAAGCTTTTTGGTTTCAGTGGTGGTGACAGTGATGCCATTATTGTCTTTCTGAGGACGGAGAAGACAACTGTCATATAATCGGTTAGTGTTCACTCCACCCTCCGCTGGGCCACACCAGTGACCAGACTCATAAACATGGGCCAGAGCTCCTCGTTTTGAAACAATAATTCATTCATAAAGAATTTAAACTTGTGACCTTGAAATTAGTTAGCATGATAATTTCTTGGTTCATACAAACACTGAAATGGGGACGTACTGCCGAGGACTCTGTGTACACAAGATGCCACTAATATCCTGCATGTTGAAGACCTCAGTCATTTTGGGGAATGGAGACCAAGGCTCATCAGTTCCATTAATGGTGATGTCTGGTGAGCTATGCACAACGATCGGAATGCTCTTTTGTGATGTATTTTACGTAATCACTGAGGTCTTTGGCACTGATCCCTATGTGTCCCATGTAGAAGCCCATGGACTCATGAAGCAATCTTTCCTCCTACACCACACAAGCCCCTTTGAGATCCTCAACCAAGTGGATTCTCTCTCAAAATCCTCTACAATTTCTAAGCAAAGAATGAGTTTGCTCTCACAACAACAATTTCCCCAAAATAGACAGTTCATGCTGTAAAATCCATGCAGCAGGTGACACCTGAGCAGTTATGAGGTAGACCTTCCGGGGATCGACACCGGCTTCCAGGAGGAGCCATGCACCCCGTCTCCAGGGATCTGCGTGAGGCATAGTGCTACCTACCTGTCTCCAAAACTATCATCCAGTGACAGCTCCTCAGCTGTCCCTGGAGTGTCTCCCCCATGAATCTGTAAGCTTCTGCTGTGTTTCACTTGCCTTTTAGCACAGAGTGGACCAAAGCCAGAACAGAGTGGCGAGATTAGCTGTGCTGGGGCCATTGAGGTTTATCAGGAGACAAGGCCAGAACCCTTGCAACATCCGAGGTGCACTCATTTGGAAGGCGGTAGAAATGAACGTGGACACTCAGCGTCCCCTCTTCCCGTCATTTTCAGGTTCCCTGGAGAGCAGAGCTTACGAAGCCCCACACTGCATGTGAGAAGGTGCCGTGTCCTCAGGTGACACAGAGGGTCCTTGAGCACACCTTCCGTTGTGAAGATGTGGGTTTTCAGCATTGTCTTGACAGCAAACCCTCAGGTATTTAAAGACAGAGCTCATCTTTGTCTCGACCCTGAACGCAGCCTGTGCGAAGCTCAGGGTCACTTGGAAGACCTTCTCTTTCCTCTCTCCCCGGAAGGCATTTCATCTTCTCCTGTTGCACCTCTCAGGAAGCAAGATGCATTGACACAGGCCGGCGTGGGGATGGCACTCGCTTCTGCCGCTGTGATGTGTTCTCCACAAAGGGTCCCTGGAGTGGGCTGGAGCCTTCCTAATTGGCCACCACAGCTTGTTCTCCACTCACTCCTGCTCCAAAATCAGAAGCACTGGATGCAGACAGAGCCCCTGTAATCCCACCCCTGCCCCGGCTCATTTCCTTCTGTCTGAGAGCCATGCTCTATCCCAGGTGAGAAGCCACCTTCCCAGTAGTCACTCAAAGGTCAAGAAACTCTGAGCATCAGGAAAAGGAAACGTCCACGGGGGAATTACTGAATGTGTGCACATGCAGAAGGCCAGGCTTTTTCAAAGCTAAATACCACAGATGGACAGTGTGCTCAGGGACCTCCATGTTTTCACAGTTTACCGTGAGATTCATAAAGTCCAAGCCGCTTAATCCAGCTTTCAGGGCTGGGCTCACACTTCCTCACGGTCCACTGTGGTCGACCTGCCGCCCACACCCAACCTCTCCCTTGGCTTTGCTCTGCACCTCTGGGGCCTGGGGTTCCACTGACCCAGGTTAGATGGCATGCTCACGGCTAGGCTGTTGAACTGTGGCCATCAAGAAAACTAATGCCTTCCAGGAGAAGTTTTTAGCCAATAAAGAACACTAGAAAGTAGTTTTTAAAAATTATCTATGACTGGAAGAAAACGAAAAATTAGATCCAGCTCTGCACTATCACCACCGTTAGCCATAACAACAGGAAGGAAAAGAAGTTGCTAGGATGTACCCGGCAGCTGAAATTCGGGAAGGGGTGACCCAGGTGGATCAGCGTGCACTGTCCACCAGGAAGTCCACTCAAAAACACGTCGTGTGCTTTGGTGCGCACAGCCCTGTGCCTGACAAGTATGGCGTTCTTAATCCTGCCCACGGCACTGGGAGCGGGGGGTGGGGGGGGTGGGAGGGTGGAGTCAGCTGGGTGTGAATGCACTTGTGCACCAGGAGAGCTCGCTTTGGAGCCACACAGGGCAATAGGTGTGACTCTTGACTCCACCATTGCCAATGTCTGTGGTTTTGAATGTGGTCACCAGAGATGACTCATCTCCACAAAGCCCCTATTGGCTCCCTTCCATCATGGGCATAAGGACAAGTCCCCCTCTTGGCATAGTTGGGAGAACAGATGATGGGATGCAGCCACACCCCTACACTGCGACCATCCCATCCCTGGTTCTAAATTTCTCCTGAGACAGATCAGACAAGAATAACACACAGAAGTGAGGATGACGGTCGTGACTAATGCCCTAGCTTCAGACACTGACAGGGACGCCCAGACCAACTCAGTTCTCCAGGCTTCTGTCTCCCAGCAGGCAGGAACTGAGCCCAAAGCATAAACCAGAATCCCCTTAGGACTAAATACTGTCTGGAGAGGGAAACGGAGCTTTCTGTGAAAGCAGGAACATTCTAGATGCTTAGGGTCTGCAGAAGGATCAATCCTGGGGCGACTGCCTTCGGCTCAGGTCATGATCCCGGAGACCTGGGATCGAGCCCCTGCATCAGTCTCCTTGCTCGGTGGGAAGCCTGCTTCTCCCTCTTTCACTCCCCCTGCCCGTGTTCCTTCTCTAACTGTGTTTCTCTCTGTCAAATAAATAAATAAAATATTTTTTAAAAAAGCAAAGGAGGCTCGATCACGATGGCACAGTGTTGTGGATCGAGTGTTTTAGGCTCTGAGAGTCAACTGCAGGCTAACAGACCAAGTAGAATTTTAGGGTAAGCTTTGTAAAATGTATTTCCTTGTGATGGAAGACCAGATAAATGTCGATTCATTTTTTCTTAAAAATCAAAATACCAGTGAAAAACAGTTCTCACTGCCCCTGTGTTTGAGTTCATCAAAACTTTGCAGTAATTTGAAACACACTGAGCACTTAAAGATTTTATAATCATAATGATTTTCAAAAAATGGCTGATACTGACAAAACATTTGTTCAGGCAGAGGAAGGATAACTCTTGGCCGCCATATTTCACCTGAGAGGCTTCGGCGGCATTCCGTGAGCACTACGTTTTTGAGGATTTACCTAACATTTGAGCTGTGCTTTGGCTTTATCCTCAGGTAAACAACCTCACTATGTATTCTCTTCAGATTACGAGGAAATTGTGATCGTTTTAGGGTTTATCTTCAAAAGGGAATCCTTATGCTGCATGGAAATTTTTTGTCACATCCAGCTTCCTAGAATGATAATTCCTAAACAGTAGCTTATTTGCTTGGGGGGGGGGCGTGTTGAAGGGCAGTTTTCTCCCCTACACCACCCCACAGTAAAAGCATTGCCATTTTAATTGCTCTGGGCCTGTGGACCCATATTTTTAATGCTCAATCGACCATGAAGCTCAGAATTTTCACTTCATGCCCCTCATCACCAAAGTGATGCCTAATTTCCATACGATTAAGACAAAAACGCATCTTTTATGAAAGAGTTGCTTTATTTCTTGGAAGGATATATGTAAAAAATAAGAAACAATTCAAGTTGGCTGGTGAAAAATTTAATTTCCATTTAATTTCCCCTGCACAGAGGTATAAAAAGAGAGCCAATTGTCCGTATCTAAAAGGCATGATTTGCATTTTCTCTCAAGAAACATGGAGCAACGGGTTTGGATTCTAATTCTAGTCCTTCTCACCTGAGTGGGATCGGTAAATTCACAGAACTTCATGAGTTCTTATACGCCCTCTCGTTCACCAAATCCCCAAACCCGGAGAAGCTTAAAACATGTATTTTATGAGGAACAAATGTCATTAGTGTGAAGACTGTATACTAATGTTTTGAGGCAAGATACTAAAGCAGAAATTTCTAAGTATTTTGCAGAGACCGGTGCTGGAAGGCAGCAAAGACAGCAGTGTACACATCTCCAAATCTGAGTTTTTTTCTAAAAATAATGTTTTTAGAGTCTGTGTCTATAAAGGTTAGGAAGAACGTTGCCACTTACCGACCGAAATAAAGATAGGAAAGACTAGAGCTGAGAGTGTTCAGGGTTCGCAGTCTTTTCTCCGGGTGAAATGGTGCCAGGGGAAGGCAGTTCTTCCCCACCTCACCGTTGGAACGGCTCGTCGGTGCAGACGCTGCGATCTAGAACCCACACAAATGTGCACGTCCAAGGCCTTCAGGAAGCTCTTCAGTCCCTTCTCATCCTCAGGCTCTGCTCACAACCTGTGGGAGTAATATTTCGTGTCACTCGACATTGCATTTCATATAGAAATGGAATATATAATCAGCTCTCTTTTATTGTAATGTGTGGCAAGTTCCCTTTCTTACTAATGTTTTAAATCAAAATAGAAAATTTGTAACTACAAGAGGGGATGGGTGTTAACTAAAATTATCACGGCAGTCATTTTACGATGCATATCGACATCAAATCGTTATTTGTGCACCTTAGATTTATGCCATGTTATACCTCAGGAAAATGGAGGGAAAATAAAAATGCAATCTTGCTTGAAAAGACAAAACTCACAGATTTTTAAAGGTTTTAATTTACTTTAGGACAGGTACGTAACCTCTTTGATCCAAAATTCTTGAAACCACAGGGAAAAAAAAAAAAAAAAACATGGGGATGGCAACCTTTCCGCACATCCCAGGTCGTGGAACACTCCAGAGCTGGAAGGTCAGATGCAACGTGTTTTCACGGGGAATTGTGTTTTCTCAAAAAAATAAAAGAAAAAAGGAAAGAAAACAAAGACATTAACTGAAAGCAATGAATGGCAAAATTAGAGATAGTGGACGTGCACACACACACACACATACACACATACACACATTCCCACATACACACACATTCCCACATACACACATACACACGCACACACATACACACATACAGACATACACACATACACGTACACACATACACACGCACACACATACACACATACACATACACACATACACAGATACACACATACACATACACACGTACACACGTACACACATACACATATGCGCACACACATACACACATACACACATATGCGCATATGCACACACACACATACGCACACACACACACACACACACACACAGCCAACTGCCAGGCACTCACCGTTTAACATCGTCCAGCCTGTAGCCGGACCAGTGACTCACAGGCGTGTCTGCATGATGCCTTTCTTTCTAGTGTAGAAACCGCCAGGGAAGCAGGCACCAGCCCAGTTTACTTACATCCTTAGAAAACTTCATGGTTTTCTACAAGTGTCCAAAGATGTATTTATTGTATTTCTTTGAAACACAGGGTTTCTAGGGCTTCGCCCTGTATTTGCTTGGAGATGTACTTAATAGACCCAATTTATACCAAGGATGGGTCTCAGGTTTTGCCTCCTGTGTGGCCACCAGAGATTTATTTGTTTTTTACTTATATTTTTTAACTGCCTTTGCCCCTGAGGATCTCATTAAAGTGAGAAATGAGCACAGTGAAGACCCGGGCTGGTTCTGCTGCCCTTCGGTAGCCCAGACAGTGCTCACATTCTCCAACACGCTCCGTCGGTCTAGAGAGAGCCCCGGGGCACCGTGCAGTAATAAAACAAACAAATGGAAGTTTTGTTTGCATTGAGGGTCACTGGGAAAGCTGACTGCTCAAACAGATTTCCTTCTCTTTATTTAAAAAAATCGAGGGTCTCTACAGAAAGGTAAAGAAAGGCTCTGCATGCCAGCAAAAGGGCTGAGGCTCATGATTCGAACACTACATAAGGAATAAATTGTACAGTCCAGGCAAAAAGCTAAGGACTGAGACATTCCAAGAGTCTAGGGTCTGGGTGGGCCCTAGCAGCACAGCGCCGGGCTGTTGGAAAGGGTCGTAAGGCCGCGTGAAGAAAGAGGGATACGTCACTCAGGGCAGTGGTTGGCCCAAGTGGGGCTTATCTCTGCCATGAAGAGACGGGAGGGCAGGGTGAGGGTGCAGGGCCCAACAGCAAGGACGAGTGAGCTGGACATGCGGCCTGGCAGTGAAAGGAGGGCAGTTGTGGAGATGCTCTGAAGGTTCAAGAAGCTCTACTTCAAGCTTCCTGTGTTTCCACAAGGCATCCCTTTGCCCTTGTGTCCCTAAGGAGGTAAAGATGCCCATTTACTACTCATTGTGATAAGAGAAAAAAAGGTAATGCTCAAGGTAATACTCAATTCATTTAACTGAATTTAATACTTGTCTGTGAATGATGCGTCCTTGGTGTTGATTTTCAATCCTGTCTATAGGATTTCTAGGACTATCTTATTTTCCTCTGTCTTTCTCTCCTTTATTGTTCCTTTCACCTATGTATTCCCAGGGCATAGAGCAAGGCTGAAGTCTGGAAATACAAAGTTCCTGAAGGCACATTTCCTATCTTGGGGAACTGGAGCACCTAGACCACCATCTGGTCCTTAGAAGGTCTCCAGATCACATCTGTTGAGTGACTGAAGGAGTAGCTCAACTGAAAAAAAAAAGCAAAAAACACAAAAAACCAATGGGAATAGCGAGCTGACTGCAGAGAGGGAACGGAGGACAAGGTGTGAGCCAGCATGAACGGACGCGTGCATTTATCAGTCTCCAACTACATGTTCAGGCGGCACTCTCCAGGCTCCTGGGACCAGCTCCTTGGCCACCTTACTTGTCCTCTTCCCCATTAGCTCCAACACGCCCCTCTTTCATCTGGGGAGTTTGCAGTGTGATTGGAAGGAGCCTCAGAAACCACACAAGGGGCACCTGGGGGGCTCAGTGGGTTAAAGCCTCTGCCTCCAGCTCAGGTCAGATTTCAGGGTCCTGGGATCCAGCCCACATCGGGCTCTCTGCTCATCAGGGAGCCTGCTTCCTCCTCTCTCTCTGCCTGCCTCTCTGCCTACCTGTGATCACTATCAAATATATAAATAAAATCTTTAAAAAGAAAAGAAAAGACAAGAAAAGAAAAGTAAAGGAAAGAAAGAAATCACACAAGACAGAGCTTCTGTTGTTATCTGGTTGTGCTACTTTAACAAAACACTGTAGGCTGAGCAGTTTATGAACAATGGACATTCCTTTCTAGAAGTCTAGGTCAGGAATCAATGTGGTTAGGTTCTGGTGAGAGCCTTCTTCACTTTGCAGATGGCTGCCTTCTTGCTGTGTCCTCACGTGGCAGGAGGGGAGATGGACACGTTCTCTCTCTGTGTCATCTCTTCCTGTAAGGGCATTTATCTTATCATGAAGGTGGAGCCCTTCGCACCTAATCACCTCCATTGACCCCATCTCCTAAAAGCATCACCGTGGGGGTGAGGGATTCAACGTAAGGATTTGAGGGGGACACAGATATTTACTCTGTGGCATTTTCATTTCCTTTAAATTTAAAATATGTTCAGGAGGAAGCCAGGAGAAGATTATGTGCTATGACTCTTTCCAAGAGGCAGAATTTAATGGTCCCTCTCTCCTGATGCTGGATGTCAGTAGGAGTTTGAATGCCAGCTCTATGCTTGGGTTTTCTAGAGCATCCCACATTCCTTGACTATTTTAATTTGGAACTGCCACTATGTGGATGACAGCTAGTAGTCAGGAGAATAATGGTATGATAATAATAGTTCACATTGACTGAGATCGTACTCCATGACAATGATGGTGGTCAGTGACTCATATAAAATGTCTCACTGTGTGTTCAGAGCCATCCTGCGGGGCACAGGCACTGTAAGCACGTGTGAGGGCCAGGTGTACTGACACCGGCTTGTATTTTCACAGGAAAGAGCTGAATGGATGGAAATGAAGAACTGGGACCTGTGGTGACCTGTGAAGTGATTTCGTGGAACCAGGAGGGAGCCAAGGTCAGAACCGAAGACCAGAGACCTCTGATCCCTCCACTTCCGGTCCTCTTTGTCCTTTGTGTCAAGGTAAATGATGTCTTTGGAATTGATTATTTGATTCTCTTATGTTGAATTTACTTGCCTTCCTTAAATTGTGGAGTCATAGCCTGGAAAAAGGTCCAATAGAGTCATCTTGTCCATATTCCCAGCTTGGGCGTGATTAGACCAAGTGTATGAGAACACACTTCTGGGAAGTCCACGTGTCCTGCATCTTCCACGCCGAGCTCCGGACAGAACCAGGGCAGCTCAACATCCCAGCAGTTCCAAACATGCTTCATATATTCATGTTATGTGATTCACTGATTCACTAGAGAAGTGAAGAAAAAATAAACAGATAGGGGTCTCTTCAAGGTAAATCAGAAAGTCAGTGGTAGAGCAACATATCTTGTCCAAATATATTATTGATCAACGTTATTGATCAATGCCAGGTAAAACCTTTATTTTCTAGTTAACTCTACTATAGACTTTCTTAAGAGTATTATTTTAGTTGGAGATATTGTCAGATAATATAGAGATAGGTTTTATGTATATGTGTATTTTATTCCATGGATCCTTTGTATGATTACAGTGGTTCCTTCTTCTCTTTTTCTCTTTTCCTCACTAGCAGACACTTTATTCATTTAGTCTTGACATCAAGGTTAAACACAACTTGACTATGCTTAAGCTTCTACATTCACAAGGTTAAATGTAACATATGCTCCATTCTTGGGCCCTAATTACATTCATAACCATTTGTCTCATGCATTGTAACTCCCAAGTACACTGTCAGAGGAAGAAATTAGAAATTTAACAATTTTTGAAGGAATCAAACTCCAATTAGATAATCATCTGATTTATATTCTAAATCAGCAGAGTGAAGCACAATGTAGGAAAATGAGCTGTAATTGTTTTGGGAAATGTTCCAGAGACACCAAAAAGACATAATTTACAGTAAATTATTGTGACTTCCTTTTCCTTGTTGTTTCTTTCTGTATTGTAATTACAATATTGATTATCTCTGAAGGATTAGTCCATGACTAAGTGAACACAACCTCCTTTGCCTGGTTAAATCAGCAAACACTAGATGGTATTGATTCCCAGCATTTTGTACCAATTACTGACCAGAAAGTAGCTGGTCACACATTCTGAGCTTATCTGTAGGTGTTCTGGATTTATGAGAATTGCTTCATGCTAATGTGGAACTCATTTCCCCCAATGCAGGTGAAATGTTTTATTGGTATAACAGTCTTTGGAGGCTGATATTTTGGCTTCTCCAGTATGCTAAGGAACAAAAACTGGGAAGACCTATACATGAATAGGTTTGAAGATTCACACCTGTAGTCCAAGCATCTTAGATTTTTAAGGATGATTCAAATAACTTGTTAATATTTCGTCCCAGAATTTCCTTGAGGAAAACTTCAATCAGAGACATTGCTTATGCATTCTAATTGCAAGAATGTGTATCCTTGAGTTTCATATTCTTCCTGGGAAAATGGTGGAGTAGCCTGAAGGTTGATCAGGGCAGCCTGACCAAGATTCTACATCATCAAGCCCACAGGGCCTTCATAAATGTGCTTTAATCTTCTGGATTAAAGAATAATCCTTAATTCTGTAGCTATTTTTAAATGACTTTCCTTTCCCTTTTCACATAAAAGGAATCCTTCCAAATCAAGCAGGTCCATTGACATTTAATGCAAAGACTACCTCTGGGGCAGAAAGAACTATCTGTGATTCAGTGTCCCTATGCGGACTTCCAGGAGATGCTCAATCGTTTTCCTCTTCAAATGGTGCCATCTGACCCATCTCCACACTCCAACCATTTCCTGGGGACTCCGGTATGTCTTCTGAGTTCACATAGTTCAACTTCATTGTTTTAAAATACCCTTAGGATATCCTCAATATGCAACTTATTTAAAAGCATAAATGAATAGACCCAAGTGATTTAGAGTCAGAGGTCCTATTTGGTTTTATAGACAATGACATCATTTTCTTGAATGAGAACATTGTAGAGTTGCCCGGCCATGAATGGTAGGCTTTATTCCAGATCCTCTCCAACTACAATGAGCTTCTCCATTTAAATTATTTTTTCACTGGTAGAAGATTGACTAGAGCAATGATCCTCTGAATACTCTGAGGAGCCTTTATGTATAAGTCTAGGAAGTAGGGCAAATCCATACCTTTTAGGATCAAAACAAAAGGATGCCATTTGGTCATGGGTACGTACATGTGACCACACATATGCACATATACGCATACACATGTGGCCTTTGTGGGTGGCTATGCACATTAACATAAGTCTTTTGGAGAGAAAATAGCAACAGATAGCAGGAGTCTTTCATATTTTTACACGTTGACGATCCATCAGTTACACTCTTAGCAATTCATTCAAAGTTAGATAGACATTTAATAGAAAAATAAATGTATGTAATGGGCATATTTTTCTAATACTATAAATAATTAAATGTGGACTATCACAATACACTAAATTAGGCTTATGGAACCCACATAGAAGGATAGATATTAGTGCATATTGTTCCAAGAAAAAGGCAGATATGCTACTAATTTCAATTATGTTAAACTATGCATGTATGTTACATATGTATATAAAATATATAATAGCATGTTGATTAAAAATTATTCTCTTTGGCTGGTAAAATTACATTAAGTATTTTTGGAGGGAGAGAGTGGAACTATATCTTTATTATGGTGAGGTCAAATGGACTGCATAATACTCATCAAAGTCATCAAATTGTACGGTTAAAATTGGTGGATACATTTTATGGAAACTTATATCTCAATGAAACTGATTAAAATATACTTGTTAAAAAAGATATATATGTGTACTTACATATATACTTGATATATATATATATGTATTACTTTGCGTGTGTGTCTAATTGATATTATTTATTTTTTATTAAGTTCAGTTAGTTAACATGAATACATATTTAAAGATTTTACTTATTTATTTGACAGAGAGAAACACAGTGAGAGAGGGGGAGTGAGAGAGGGAGAAGTAGGCCTCCTGTTGAGCAGGGAGCCCTAGGCGGGGCTCAGGGTTCGATCCTGAGACTCCGGGATCATGACCTGAGCCGAAGGCAGACGCTTAAGGACTGAGCCACTCAGGCACCACTCATCAACATATATTACATCATTAGTTTTTGATGTAGTATTCAATGACTCATTAGTTGCTTGTAACATTGGGTGATGGCATTGAGGAGGGCATGTGATCTGATGAGCCCTGGGTGTTAGACATTAAGCGTTTAAAACATAGTATCTCATTTCATTTTTAGTTCAATCCGTTAATTTGAAAAAGTAAATGTTAAAACACTGATATTTTGCAGCTAAAGATTATTATGAAATAAATAAATTTAAAAACATTTTAAAAAAAACCCACTCAACATCATGTTTTAATTGTAACATGGCCATTAGGGTTTCTCAGTTTTCTGAAAATTGGTCTATTCAAAAATCGTTAGATAGAAAGTGAAATAAAAGGACACCATCTTCTGCAGGGAGATGAAATCTGAGGTGCTAAGGGGAACAGGGGTGAGCGGTGCCTTGGGATCTTGACATTTCTGGGCTGAGCAGCCCCGAGCGCCCGTTTCCCTGCCCAGTGAGTCAGGAGTCAGGGAGGGTGAGCAGACCAGCAGGGCAGCAGGACCCGCGCATGGGGGCTGTCCCCGCGGCCCGTCACAGCGGGCACTGTTGAGAGGGAGATCTTGCATATAGAGACGATGAGGTTCCTGTGTTAGAGCGACATTTAGAGGGTCTCTTTACGAGAATCCAAGCATGCATCCTGGAGGTGTTGCTGGGGCTCGGGGAAGATTTTTAAAAGTAAGCAAGATTCAAGCAAGAAAACCCCTTCAAGGCGAGAGAGTCCTGTTTCCAGTGTCAGGGAACCCAGCTGCATCTGTTATCAGGGGAAAGAGTAAGTCACAAAAACCAGCTCAGATCAAAACCGCCTTCCTCCACTAACAGCGGTTAGTGACCTAGGTGTCTTCTGAGGAAGGGGCCATGCGAATCTCTCTGGGGGCTGGGAGATACTTAGCAGAATGATCAGATTTTTATTTTTTACTGAAAAGCCCGAAATCTTCCCTGCCTGCTAACATACAATCGTCCCACGAGTCTGAGGGAAAGATGGGTCTCAACTTGTCGCGCTCTGGGGACCAAATCAAACCCTTGGTGATCTCTATCAGCTGTCAGGAGCGGGCAGGAAATCGGGCTATTAAATTACAGCCTTTCTGTGAGGAGCCCTGCCATTCTCCTCCCCCTTCCTACAGATGTTCTATCAAAGCAAGTCTTTGTGACCATTTATCTTGCCAAACTTAAAATACCTTCTCCAGAACTAATTTTTTCCTCAGTACTTAGGTCTTTGTACTCTCTGTCTTGCTTCCCTGATCTTGTATGGATCTAAGATTAATTTGCACTAGCTAGGAGTTCAACAACAAAATCAATTTCAATTGGGTCAGACGGGGTCACTCCGAGCTCAGCGGTGTGAGGAAAGAAATAGATGGTTATCATTCTAGAAGCACAATGCTGAGGTCCGGTATGAAGAGAGACAAGCAGCACATTCCCATAAAAGCAGGAAGTAATTCTTTCCAAAGCACCAGAAACAAATAGGAATTGGGTTTATTTTCCACCAGAGTTTCCAGAAAACCTACAGAAGCAGGTACACTATGCCCTTGAAGAAGTGGAGAAAATTAGCAAATGAGATGGTCACACTGCCCTAGGACTGTATCACGACCACTGGCCCTCTCACCAGTGTGGACACTGATGGGTCTCTAGTCATTTCAGCTACTCGCCTGTGTAAAGTAAGAGCATGTATTTCCCCTAAAGGAATATTCTCTGACATTGCACACAAAGCATCTTAAGAGAAGACTTTAGAGTAAACTTCCTTATGTCTCCCTGTCGTTGAATGGTACCATCAGTGGAAAAGGCATTCAGTGAGTAAATTAAAACAAAGTCTTGTACGTCATTAATTTTTAGCATTTTACTTGGTCATCAAGGTAAAGAAAAATCAAGAATAACAAGATTTTCTGAGTCTTCTTTAAAAGTATTAAAACCTGTAATGGTTCTTGACAGTAATTAAATTACTATAAAAATGTACCAGTGCCATGGAAAATATTCCTTATTACTCTTTACCTTTCTTAACTCAAAATGGATTACTAGACCCCAGTTATGTAGAAATACCCTGTGGTAGGTATTCAGAGTAATGAAGAGAAAACTGAAACTGAACCATGGGTCTTGTTCTCTGTGAGCTGTGTCAGAATGCCACCCCTAAGAAATGGGGGGTTAATAAAGTAAGTTTATTTTCAATTGAAAAAAAGATGATGCATTTGTTATTGTAAGTATTATTGTAGGGGCACCTGGGTGGCTCAGTTGGTTAAGCAACTGCCTTCGGCTCAGGTCATGATCCCGGAGACCAGGGATCGAGCCCCAATCAGGTTCCCTGTTCCGCGGGAAGCCTGCTTTTCCTTCTCTCACTCCCCCTGCTTCTGTTCCCTCTCTCGCTGTGTTACTCTCTGTCAAATAAATAAATAAAATCTTAAAAAAAAGTATTGTAGCTGTATGCATCATTTTGCTTAATTGTCATAAGCATATTGGGCGACGTTGTATGACTGGTTTCAGTTGCGCAGATCAAAATCCACCAATCCCACCTAATTTAAGCACAAGACATGTATCCTAGGCTACTGATTATCAACGGGACTGAAGTTTCAGGGTGGACCATGACAACACACAGACCTGGTCATCAAGGGGGTCCTGGCCCTGCCAACCTCAGGATGTCCTGGCCGAGGCACACAGTGACCTAGGCATGCAACCATGGGGCAGCCAGGAGCTCCCAGAGCACATCCACCGAGTGTGGGTCTCATCCCCTTGGCTCCCTTGGCAAATCCAACATTCCAAGTCATTCCAATTGGCAGAACTCAAGTACAGTCTGAATGTCTCCTTCGAACAGTCAGAAAATTCCAGTTTTTATCTTTCTAGCCTCTACACTCCTGAAGGGGGTTGGATCAGTCAATCAGCAGTGTCTTCCACGGTGGGTATCATTCCATTTTTCAGAGAAGGGACCAAATTTAGGGAAGGTCTAAGTAGAGCAGGTTCCTTCCGGAGCCCCCAAATCGCAGGGCTGTGTGTCAACCCTAAGCCCAAAGCCCTACGCCAGGCCAGTTTGCTGCCCACAGAGACGGCAGGGCCTGATACCCGCAGATCCAGGGGAGGAGCATTTGTGGGCTTAGGAAGGGGGGCTCTGATTCTCACTGTGGAGGAGGGCAAGGCCTCTTGCTGAGAATCCAGAGGCGTTTGGACGGGTGCTGTGGTTGGATGTGTTCTACCCAAGTTAAGCGAAATCTAAGCAGGACCGTGAGAAGAAGAGCCTTCTCGGGGAGGATGGGAGCTTGAGAGCAGAGGCCAGTCATCCATGAGGATGAGGCGCATGTCTTGTTGCAGGAAAGGCAAACAAAGAGGGAAGGGGAAATGTGCCGAGCCGTGCGGCGCTGGTGCTGCTGGGCTTTCGTCCCTGGCTCTGTCGGGGCACCAGCGCTCTGTGTGCTGCGAGAGGCTCTGAGCAGGGGCGGGGCACCTCAGGGGGATGCCTCAGGAGGCGCAGTCTCTTGATCTGTGCTCCAGAGAACGGAATATGATTTTTCCATAGAAGGTGCTTCCAGTAAATCAGAATTGGCCTCTGAGTGGGGGGCTGGACCCCGTCTCCCCGTTGACCCGGACGTGTGAAGGTGATTGTTGTGCCCGAAAGTCAGGATCTACGGGATACGCGCAGAGCTCTGTCTGATGTCCGAGGTACGGCTCTCCGGGGTGTGCAAAGCACTCCATTCTCTCAACTTCTGTGATGACATCAAAAGCAGGGAAGGGAGCCTCTGGAATTCACGAAAGGGAGGACAAGATCAAGCAAGAGTGCAATGTGACTACGATGAATACATTTGTGAATTTCTTCATGGAAAATAATTACCTAAAGGACTGTAGTGCTGTTCTTAGAAAATTGTAAAAATGATGTGCAGAAAGAGTCCAACACCTAGATCTCCTGAACATACAGGGACTTGCTAGTAGGACACACCCAGTCCTGTGTTTCCTGTGTTTCCTGAGGGGATTCAGGAATTGTGGGGAATCTAGGCCTTCAGAGGCGAGGCCCCAGACACCCCAATCCTAGAGGGTAGTTGCTGCCTTCTGATGAATATGAATATTGCCCAAAAAATTCCTCAGGGACACAGCAAAAGGAAGTGGACCTCGTAGACAAGAGGAGTACTTTGTTAGGCTCAGAATTTATGTGCAGGGTGGTTGTTACATTGGAAACATACACATACATGCACACAGAGACAGACACACACATATGCACACAGGCAGGTACACAGATGTGCACACACCCGCAGGCACACGCACATGCACACACCCGTAAGCACACACTCGTGCACACAGGCAGGCACACACTCGTGCACACACCCGCAGGCACACACAGGTAGGCACACAGTCACTTCTACATGTGTGCACACACCAAATACCTGAACCAATAATACACTGAACAGAGAGCCAGACCCTGGAACTCGCTCTGGATTCTGCATTTACAAAAGGCAGAGAGATGGTCCCACAGGAGACGGTCGCTGGGGCACAGCCGGGGGAACAGCATTTCTGCTGTAGTCATGGGGTCACACTGGGCCTGGTGGGGAGACAGTGTTTAAAGTGAGAAGGGAAATTGAGAATGCTTATTTATGGAAATGGTGTCAGATGAGAACAGGTAATACCTTTACTGACTGTAATGGCCTATTTATTTATTTAAGATCTTATTTATTTATTTGACAGAGAGAAACATGGCTAGAGAGGGAACACAAGCAGGGGGAGTGAGAGAGGGAGAAGCAAGCCTCCCGCGGAGCAGGGAGTCCGATGTGGGGCTCGATCCCGGGACTCCAGGATCACCTGAGCCGAAGGCAAGTGCTTAATTACTGAGTCACCCAGGCCCCCTTTTTAGAATACACATCTGTGACAACAGAGTCCCACTTTCTGGTGATCCAGGTAACTCTTAGCTTTGCTAATCATGCTGCTGGTCCAGAGAATGCAAACAGGAGTCACTGAGACCACTGAATGTTGTTCATTAGGGAAAGATTTGGAGGAAAACGGAGAGAGGAAGAAAGCCCCAAGCCACCATATGGGGATAGGGGAAGGGAGAGGTCCAGATGCCTGGGAACTTAGGGAGATCTTCGTAAAACAAGAGAGGCATGAAAGGATTTTATAGTTTAAGATTTATCTCAAGCATAAGTTCTTCTTCACTTCCTCCCCTCACCCCAGGTCTTAAATGACACACACGCTCACACCCTCATGCAGGGAATAGCAGAGGTGGACGTCCATGGGGTGGCGGGAAGCCCATGGACCTGGTGGGGCAGGGGACCTGGGCACGCAGGGGGTTCTCTTTCTAAAAGTAGTAGTAATAAAATAAAATGGAAGAAATATTTACCTGTAAGAGAAAAATGAACAATTCTCATGAAGCTCACGAGGCAGTGATGCTAAATTTGGCTATGGCGGCCGACATCCCTTACCTCTCACACAGTTGATGCATTCAGGTAGAAACACCCCAAATTCGGGGCGCCTGGGTGGCTCAGTTGGTTGAGCGACTGCCTTCGGCTCAGGTCATGATCCCGGAGACCCGGGATCGAGTCCCACATCGGGCTCCCTGCTGGGCGGGAAGCCTGCTTCTCCCTCTTTCACTCCCCCTGCTTGTGTTCCCTCTCTGGCTGTGTTTCTCTCTGTCAAATAAATAAATAAAATCTTAAAAAAAAAAAGAAAGAAACACCCAAATTCCCTCGTGGACCATGCAGAAGCTCAAGGGAGTGGGGCCGCCCTCCGGCTTCCCCACCTGACTGGAGCAGAAACAGAGTATGGAGTTCTCTACATTCCGTGATTTGAACCTGCTAAGGTCCACACCTGCCTACATACGTGTGCACACATACCTGCACGTGCACCCACGTCTCAACAGGGCTTGTCATCCAAACACAGCAGTGGTTTTTCACATTAAGTATATGGAATTTGGAAATGATTCGGGGTTGGCAGGAGAGCAGAGGAAGCCGGCATCACACACAGCACTGATAGGAAGGTGAAGGTCTTTATGGAAGCTTTCCTTTGATACCCTGTTTAGAAGCATTAATCATAAGGAGCACGTGGAGAGATCTTCTGTTCCTGGGATTCTATCCTAAGGATAAATATTTACCTATATAGTCACCTACCAGGATATTCATGGCAAAACTCTGTTTATAATAATGAGATTTGAAAGCAAAACACTTAATAGTGGGGATTTGGTCGTGCATACCTAAAGTGGGATATTAAGTAGCTATTTAGGATTATATTTTATTTATAAATGCAGTCACATATAAAAATGTGGAATGAAATAAAAATAAAGCTTATAAAACAGTTGTACACTATAAACCCATTTATATAACGTGAGCACAGAGATCTAGAATAGTCGTTATCATAATAGCTGTAATTATTCTTGAGGTGGAGAGAATACAGGTGATTTTTATTGACATTTCACTTGTGTGTGTTTTCAAATGTTTTACTATTAACGAGTATATTGATGTATGGCCATGACGGGTGTATGTAATTGCTTCTTGCTGCATATCAGCACTCCGCTATTT
The DNA here is from genome assembly GCA_004023965.1 of Spilogale gracilis. Lineage (NCBI taxonomy): Eukaryota > Metazoa > Chordata > Mammalia > Carnivora > Mephitidae > Spilogale > Spilogale gracilis. The sequence continues at coordinate 66,510 of PITA01000862.1, forward strand.
GCCTCTGTGGGCACTTCTTCAACTTCCTCCTTTCTTTGACACGCAGTCGCCTTCAGAAGCTGGTCATAACTTCAAAAAGGATCTTTACACCACACTTTGGTGACAGTATACTCCTAGCAGTGAAATGTTATCATGAGACAAATCCTGGATAGCTCCAGGAAACCAAGATGAGTACCTTGCCAGAGTAAAGAGTAAGTTGTCAAGTGCCATCATTAAAAAGAGGATATCATTGCCTGTCCTAAGTCACAAAATGTTATGTTACTAATCACCTGAAATTCTCATTTGGGGGCCTTTCTTGTCCGATGTAAGATGCTTCCAATATGTGTGCATGTGTATGTAGATCTTTTCTACTACCTATTTGGTCATCTTATCCCCTTGCTCAGCAGCCCCTGTTCGCTAAGATGACAATGAACTTTGGTGTAAAATTTTGCTACAAAGAATAAGGACATGAGACACTTTGTATAGATAAAGTATCATTGAGACAGTGCCATGTGGAGACAAATCTCATCTCTGTGTGATTCCTAGACTCTGGCTTCAGGAAGCTGATACCCTGGTGAACTTTGAAATCCTTTCTCCAGTTCCTTCCCCTTAGTTTTACTGCACATGAGGTGGGATTGGGGTCAGCTGAAGTTTCATGAGAATTTGACAAATATAAAAATGTATCTGTGTATTTAATATTTCATTAATAATGGATTTAATAAGGAATAGATAATCCTGGTATTAAATATGGGATGATCCTCCTAATATTATCTCAAATAATTTTCCATGCCCGTATTCTGAAATGCAGGCTACTTCACAACATAGCTCATCCTCACTCACCAGCTCATCCACACAAGTATAAAGTAGATGAGAGGGGGACAGGCCCCATAACTCCGTGTTGCTTCGGCACAAATGAGGTGAAGGGCAAAGAGAAATTTTCCAACCTGGCACATGCAGAAAAATCATCACCATCATCATTGTCGTCTGAAATGTATGGCTGTTGATGTTAGTGCCAAGGGTTGTGTCAATATCTTCCCTAGATGATCTTAGACACTCCATACGGAATCCCCGTAACAGGTAACTCTTACCCCCGTGTTATAGATGAAAAGATGGAGGCAAGTTACTCAACCAGTAAAGCATCCTGATGGTCTATCTCTCAGACGTGATCTCCTGCCCACTCTTCTTTCTTAGAATTACTCTAAAGAGAGCCCAGGGATAGAGAGAGTTTTCTTCATCTGCTGCTGTCATTGGACTGTGTGTTCTTGCTGTGACTTTATAGAGCACAAGGACACTTGGATGAAAATGGGAAGGAGATTCTATGTTCCCTTCAGGAAAGATCTAGATTTGGGTGGGCCCAAGTTTGAAATAGGAGCCCTGCCTCTCATTAGCTCTGTTGTTTGGGACAATTTTGTGCCCAAACTCAGGAAATACCAAGCATTTCATGAAGACAAATAAAAATATGTGTAAGGAGTTCTGCCATGAGGAGGAATACCAGAAATACTCAACATCTCCTCCCTGAAGCCTGCCGGGAGACCAGATCCAAGTGAACAGGTATTCCTGGAGTGCCTAATCAGCCCCACTCCTGGGGACTTTCTGTTCACGTGACCACTTCTGTCCTTCATCATGCTTGACACGGCCCACCATTCACCATGCTCAGCCATGTTCTCTCTGTCCACGTTCATGCTGTGGACTTGGAGTCTTCGATTCATAGCAGAGCTCAAGCATCAGGCCAACACTCATGGGCGGATCTGGTTATTTCCTTCCCTCAGATTTATTTTTTCCTCCTCCTGCTTATAAACAAGTGGTTATTATCATAATCATCACCGTGCAAAGACTCACTCGAGTTGCTCTCTGTGGAGAGCAAGGAAGGACCTGAGCCAGCCTGAGGTCCAAGAGCTCTTCTCACACATTTGCATCACCTGTCCCAGTGACTCACAGACCAGGGAACCTGCAGGACCTTCGCTGTGAGCAGCAGTGATGGGATTTGGCTGTAATACGAATAGCCCGGTAATCTGGCATTTCTTCCCTGAATATAATTCCTTTTCTCATGAACTTGAAAAATTGGTGTCTCATGAGATGCTTTATCCATAGTCAGGATGCAGTTCTTCATGAAACCATAACACTTCTGCATCACGATTCATTGCCCTAAATAATAAAACCTACATTTACATATTTGTAACATGCCATCCACTTGGAAATAATTGATAGGAAATAATGGAATACTCCTGAATTGATAAAGTCTTCAAGAATATAGTGGTCTTCTGAATATATTCCTAATATTCTAAAATAGCCCAGAAGGATAAAAATGCCATTACTATGATACAAATATACATATTTTTTCTTTTTAATATGTGATTTTATAATGTCATATTTTTTTTCTCTGTCATAGTCACTTAGGGCTCCTATCATAATGTAATACCGTCTTCAACACAGGCTTTAAAACCCTAAGCTGAAAAAGTTTAACAGGATCTTGCAGAAGGGGTGTGACAGTTTGTAGGTCTTCAGAAGAAGGGTTCAGAAAAGCGCAGAGGGCATTTCCCCTCCTCTGGTCCAGGCTGATGCCTTGCCAAGTGCATGTGAGCTCTGGACCTGTGTCTGAGCTGAATGTGTGGCTCCCAGCCAACAACAACATCACCCAAGGTTCACTGGCTCTGTGCTCCTAAACAGAGCCAAATTAAACCGCATTATTATACTGTTAGTAATACTACGACTTCCTAGAAAATTAAGTGTTTTGTTATTATAGGAACACACTGGCAATTAGTGGATGTGCTTGATTTAAAATTTTAATATGCTTATTCAGTGTTAATATTGTATGATATTATCCAACCCAGTTTCTGTCTTTAGGAGTTTCATTGTAATAGAACAATACCTAGAGGCAGAAATGATTGACAGATAAACAATAAAACATCGTGTAATAGAAACAGTGTGTCTTTGGCTGTTTGGCTTAGAAGAGGCAGAGCCTTAAAAATACGCCTGCCTGTGGGGGAAACAACTTTAGCCTGTAAAAATTAGGAGATGGATTGGTTAGAAAAGAGAAGCTTTTTTTTTTTTTTTTTTTTTTTTTTTAGTTAACTACTGAGAATAAAGAGGAAGAAATGCCAGAGGGAGGAGGCTGGCCGCAGAGAGCACCGTGTCCCCCACTCACCGCACCAGCTCATGGACGGAAGTCCCCCTGAAGGAGTGGCAGGAGTGGTAGTGTTGTTAGTTTTTGAAAGTTGTATTTTAGATGAATGTATTCAGCTCTCTGTCCCACACCGATGAAGGAGCATTGGCACGACAAAACACACATCCCCTTGCTGGAGGTCCCCTCAGTCTGACTGTAGGGAATCCATGAACACAGATTAAGAGTAAAACCCTAAATCACTGTCACAATATTCCCAGAAATTTATTTATCCCGGGCCTTAATCGCTGTGACCCAGAACCGCCCAAACTGGATTAGCAGCTCCACGCAAACCCTTGGCCCCTTCAGGAGCATGGGTGGTGTGGCCAGAGAAGCATGTCTCTCCTAGAGAGGGGGGTTCTTTAGCTGAGAAGGGAGTCAAGTCTTGCTAGACATCCAACCTGATGAAGCTGGTTCTTGGGATGTCATTTCAGGGCAGGAAATGTCTGCCATTGGGACACTCCAGTGTTTCTCAGCAGAGCTCATGGGTGATGAGGTGATTGTCTTAATGGGGTCCTGGACGGGGAAGCTGCTGGGTTCGGGCCAGAGATGCCCCCGATACCTGAGACAGGGCAGTGCCACCGCTGGCTTCTTCCTCATATCCTAGGAACTGGAAAATCAGGACCATAGCAGATGGTGAAGAGAGGAAGGAATTGAAGAAGTCGGAAGAATGCTGAAAAATACTTTGAGCTTTGCAAGACTACTTTCATTACCACAGAGATAAAAAATCAACACAAATGCACAAACAAACCAAAATTGAAACAGTCATAGCAGCAGACCTCTGAACTCAGGGAAGTGTGCAATAGGAGGAAAGTGTGCATTTAGTCCTTAGGTGCAATGGCCTACGTGCGGGACTAGGTGTTCCACACAAGTCGACCTAATTTATAACGACCTTTGTGCCATAGTTATCCCTGTTTTAATGATGGGACAACAATGGTGACTAAACCATTGGTAGAGAGTTCTCAGAGAGAACACAATGCTGCAGAGAATCGGGACTAGAGCTCAGAGCTCGCCATTTTGTTTCACCTGTCCTCAGCTGCATTTGCTTCCACTGCTGTATCTGAAAACATGAGAATAAACCACTTGGTATTTCCATGCCAAGAATATGTTGATGATCACGTATGATGAGGCATCCATAGTCATCTGAAAAGCAGAAAACATGGGATCGAGTCATCTCTTTTTACTTCATTTGTCATAGTAAAATATATATAACATAAAATTGCCATTTTAACCATTTTTAAGCATTCAGCTGAGTGAGATTACTTTCATTCACAATACTCCATCTCTCTTTGTGTCCTGCGAGGCTGCTGTTTGAGCCATGGTCCAGATAGTGTGCAAAAACATGATGATCTAATTTTGGCTTCAGGACAGGAGATAATCAACTGTTGAAAGGGATAATTTCCAGGAAAGATGGTAGAATGCCATTTCCCAAAATTAGATGTGTAGGGCTCTTCAAAAGTCTTATAGTTCAACCGAGGTATGAACGATTAAATGTCTGGTGAAGCCACGTGTGGAGGTGATAACAGACATGGCAAAGAAGTTTTATGAGCTAAAATTTTAGCAAGACCCATAATGCACAGACTTTTGGGAACACCATGAGTTATTAATAAGTTAGTGGGAATGAATGGGCTTCGCACCAGTATTTTGTAACTCTTCTATAGCTTGGGCTTGGGTGATGGCCTTGACTTAAGGTCAAGACACAAGAGTCTAGATCAACATGACTTTTGTTTGAAAAGAACAGTATAAAGTGTCTACAGTAATAACTTTTCCATTAGTAGGGCTTTTTTAGAAATTGGTTCTACCTTTTCAACTGTCTGATTCTGATACTAAAGCATCATGTTTGTGTCCGTGTTTTAACTTACCTGGAACTTTGGTTAGCTGATTTTTCTCAATGCCGGGGTCATTTATGGCTTATTACAGCTTTATGAGGTGCATCCTATGAAGTCCCATGGGACCCCACACTCAGATGGACGCCAGACTTCACCGAAGCTCTGAATGTCTGAGCTTGTGTTTTGAGAGTGAAGCCCAGTGGACCGGTGTGGCAGGCAGGTGGCCAGAGGGGAGACAACATGCTTCCCCTTTGTGCCTTGCTGGCCAATTCTCAGGAAGTTTTGGTGATGCCACCATGAGCACAGGATTCTAGAGAATCTAGGATGTGATGTGTGGGATTTCAGTGAGACTCAAATCAATATAGACCTGAGCATGTTAGGTCTGAGTAAGTGGGGCCTGGGCAGCCAAGCTCTTTGTGAAAACCAGAATTTGCTAAAACATGAAGGAGGCAGTGTTTTTTTATTTGCATGGAAACACTAAAAATATGAAGGAAAAATTTGGAATGTCATGAAACATTTGTGCTTGCTCCTTGGGATTAGCCCCTTTATATTACCACATTTAACATTTAACAACATCAACTTGGACATTGCTTTGAGCAAAGCCAGCTGCATGGTTGCAGAAAAGGCATGAATTAAGTTTACCGCCAACATATCAAACACTAATTAGAACAAGGAAAATGCTACTCGAAATCTGGTTTTAGTTAATGAACACAGCTTCAAATTTTTATCATTCTCTGAAACTACCTCCCTTACAAATGTAATCTACCACCTCATTTAGTGATGAGCTGGGCCTTCTGTAGGTCTGGCTGGGGACCAGTTATGGTCTTAAAGTTCTGCCACCTTCTGTTGTCTATGGACAAGTATCATATTTTTCTTTTTCTTTAAAGATTTTATTTATTTATTTTTTTGACAGAGAGACACAACAAGAAAGGGAACACAAGCAGAGGTAGTTGGAGAGGGATAACAGGCTTCCCATAGAGCAGGGAGCCCAATGCGGGGCTCGATCACAGGACTCCAGGATCTGAGGGCAGACACTTAATGACTGAGCCACCCAGGTACCCCAACCTCACTTTTATCTTCTCTTCATGCCCACAAGATGAATACTCAGTTCATACTTTGTTTTCAGGTACCCCACTTCTACTTTTAGCCTCCGTCTAACAAAAACTACATTTGCAAAGTTTTGTATGGGAGTTATTTTTTAATGCATTGAAATAAATGCTTAACTTTCAAAATTAAAAAAATATGTAAAACTACGTGTGGCGTGTAAGTTTAGGAGATCCTTTGCCCATTTGATTCCATGTGAATATCTGCTTATGGTGGACAGAAATAAAAAATAGTTTGCTGACTTTTTAATTGTATTTTGTTTAAACTAAAAAACTAAAAAAAAAAAAGGGGTGGTTTGAACCACTTGGCAAAACATCCCATAATTAATTTAAAATTTGATGATTATTCTTATACAAAGTATTTTATGTTGATGATTTATTCATACAAATGTCTCCATGGCAGTGACTGTGACCGACAGGAGGGAGGGGTGACCCAGGGCTGGACGTGCCTCTGGCTGCCGCAGAAGTCGGCTCGCTCCTGGACCTCGTCTTGGCACCGTTCCTTGTCTGCCTTCTTGCTCTGTGGGTATTCTTTCTCCCCCACCTCCATGGGGTGGTGACCACCATTAAGATGACAACCACATGTATCAAGGAAAGCATCCTTACCTTTCCTCAAACTCAAAGTTTTGCAGGCCATTTATATCATGGACGACAGCTCTTTTGGAAGATCTCCCATGGCCTTGAACTGAAGTCTTCCTTGAATATTTAGCCCTTGGTTTTTACTTCACTTTGGACGTGGGGAAGGCAGAAGAAGCAGAATTATTGCATTCCCCTCTAGCTTTTCAACTATCAAATATAATTATGTGCCCCCCTATGCAAGCCTCCTCCAGGTTAACTGTCTCCTTCACTCCTCTCAGAGGGCGAGCTCATCAACCCTTGCTCTACATTTGCTTCTGTGCTCTGAGCAGACTCACATCTCATCGGGAGAAAAAAGTCTTTTCTCCTGGTTCTAAGAAAATGCCATAGTCATTGTCAAACTGGCTTTGGAAATGGGTCAGTTTTGCAGACACATAAAATAGTTTGCATTGGCTTATGACAAGCCAGCCCCAGCTGTGATTTACAGAGTGACCAGGAGTGGCGAGCCGGCCAGGCTGCCCTGGTTCCTGTTTTGGGGAAGATGGTGATCTAATGAAATCCCCGGACATGGGATCAACCATGGAATTGTGGCTTTACTAAAAGCAAATGCAAATGCATTTTTGTTCGCTAACACACGCTTTGCATGCAGCTAGGGAAGGTTCTGCAACGCCCCTGTGTGCCCGCGGTGAATTCATGCTGACAGTACAGAAGCATGTACTTTCACAGTCACGTTTTCTTGTCTCAGGTGGCCTTCTCTCCTTTTGTTTAAAATGACCCAAGTCAAAGCTTCAAGGGTTTCCAAGATGTGTAATTGGAAGATGAACAATTTCACTCTTCATGAATTGGCCATTCGGCCTTTTGTTGGAATATATTCAGCTGTACATGGAGACACCTTTATGTGCTGTATGAATTCACAGTTTTCATAAGCTGGAAGCGTTCTGCTGCTGTGCTAATCCACAGAGAAAAGCACTTTTTTGGAGCAAAGAAGTTCAACCAGAGGCCAATCTTGGAATACATTTGAGGCAGAGAGAAAGAGCCGAGGAAGAAATCTCACAGTTCCATTGGAGAGAAATAAAAATAGCTCTGAATGTTATCATTTTCAAATTGGTGCTAGAAACTAGGAGACGTGACGCAAATAACAAGCAATAGCCAGGTGCGCCCCACCTGATACCAGCCTGATAGGTGTGTGATTAGACCACCCACTGCCAGAATGGAAGGCGGGCAGTGCTTTCTGCCTATCTGCTTTCTCTTCTCTTCTCTTCTCTTCTCTTCTCTTCTCTTCTCTTCTCTTCTCTTCTCTTCTCTTCTCTTCTCCTCTCTTCTCTTCTCTTCTCTTCTTTCTCTTCTCCTCTTCTCTTATCTCTCCTCTCCTTTCCTTTCCTTTCTTTTCCTTTTCTTCTCTTTTCTTCCTGTCTCTTCTCTTTTGCTATTCTCTTCTTTTGTTTTCTCTTCTCTTCCCTTTTCTTTTTGATGACTGATCATATTTATTTGTTACTATTAGAACACGTTATTTTGACTCAGGCTATGAGGTAGGAATTCTCCAGGGGGACAGCCTCTGTCTCTTGGCCAAAAGCATAAGCTGCAGCCTCTTCCTTATTTTTCTTCAGGCTATCTTCTCTCAAGACTCACCTTTGCAGGTTTGTGTAGAAGGGAGCCCAGAATCCCAGAAATGTCTGCCAAATTGCAGGGATGATGGTGTGGAGTAAGGTGGAAGAGCAGTTCCCTAACCCAGGCCATCCCAAGTACTGTTTTCCTGCTCACAGAAGAGGAACTGTGCTTGTTGCTTATCATGACAACAATGGAACATCTGTCTTTTTGGTTTCATTCCAGCAATTTGAGATTCTCAGTACAGTCCCCTCCTTCTGAAATGACAGCTAATACTTAGAGCCTCTCTCATCTGAGAGAATGAAAGAGCCCTCAAAAGGGGAGCTCCTACATTTCTCAAGGTATCATCTTTACCTTTGATTCCAGTACACATTCTACTGGGGGTCCGTGGTGAGGAGATATGCGTAGATATATACATATTGCACATCTGCAATAAAGAGAAGAATTTGGGATGAAGATTAGGATACTGCCGTCGGGACCCTGGAAAGATGCAGCATCTGGAGTCCAGGCACTCATGGAAACTCAGTCACTTTGGGGCAACAGTGAAAACTGGACAAACTTGAGAAAAGGAGTGGTTGATTTGAGTGACAGGACGGAGACATGGTAGTTTAGAAGTCAGCTAAGGGGCTGGGAACCAGGGAGCCAGGGAAAGGGGGTCCACAGCAGCAGGAAGCACCACTTCTCCACTGGAAGACACTCAGCTTCCCCTTCCAAGATGGCCTGCAGCTCCAGAGCTGGTCAGGCAGGTAGCTTCTGAGGGAATGGCCATCGTGCCAACATGTCTGTGACTGGGGACCACACCCCAAGTGTTTATGCTGTTGGTCAACTTGATTGCTCTTCCAAGACTTTCTACAGGTTCACTTGTTTTGATTTCAACATCAAGTTCTGGGTCTCATCTATTCACAAAGCTGAAAAAAAAATATGTTACATTATCCAAACAAGCTTGATTGCCATGCACAAATTATATACTCTCTAAGCCTCTTGTCAGATGTGTTATTGGTTTGGATATTTGTATTAAAATTTATTGTTTTATTTTTTGTTAAGTTCTGTGCAGGTAGATCAGATATCTCTACAGATCTCTGCAATACTCTGCAAGACCTGACAAACTTCTCCCATAGTTAGGACTGTGTCCAAGATCCCATTAGAAGGTAAGATCACGATTTTACTGGATACCATCCAGCAATCAAAATTTTCTTTCTTTTTATTTTGTTCTGATGATGGCTACAACCATTGCTTCAAGCTCTCTTTTCCTTTTGAAGGCCACACTTTTTCTACTCTGTGTCAGGAGCTGATGCAACTAAATATCAGTGAACGATCTCCAAATGCTTCCCAAATAATTAGCCGCTTGTTAGGCCAAGAACAGGCTAATAATCTGTCAGAAAACACGATAATATCCATGGAAGACAGAAAAAAAAAAACATATAGAAAGCAGAATTACTGGAGAGTGTAGCTGAGTAGGCTGAGAGCTCAAACACCAGCAGTCCCGCATGTGACTTGGATTCATGCTCACCTTCCTCTCCCAGGGGAAGGCAGTTTGGAGCCTGCACTCCATGTGCCTGTGCACCTGGGCATGTGGGCCTTTGTTCCCAAATCACAGTTTTATTGTGGTAACGGAGGGTCATTCAGGGCAGATCACTGCCATGGGGTCGCTCATTCTCTTTCTTAAGGTGCACACTGTAGATCTTCTCCACATTATCCCAAGACAGTCTGTGAGGCAGAGCCCCGCGGAGGCGGGAGGCGAGCCCGGCTGGCAGAGTTCCAGCACACAGACTGAGCATAGCAGTGCCGCCGAGCAACGGAGTGTTGCTCCTGCCGCCTTGACAGCTGCTGAAAGACTTTCTATTATTATCCGACTTTAGAGAAATCACAGCATAATGAATCACTAACTTGCTGTGCGGTAGCGATGTGTGAACTACCGCAGAGGCAACTGTGTGTCCGGCAACATCTGGATTCCAGGTGTGAATATGTGTGCCGGCATCGCCCGCTCTTCAGTGTCCAGAGAAACACGTCCTGAGTCGAGTGTCCCCAAAAGGTTGAGGACAGTGATAGAGGAAAGTGCACCCTGTGTTTTGAGATTCACATCATGCAACCATTCAGATGTCAGGACAAGGGAAACACATCTGAAAACTCAAGTGACATTTTTAAAATTTAAAACAAACTTGGAAATGGATGTGATTTTTCTGTAGACACCACATCCCTCAGGTACACGTTACAGTCTATTGATGGAGATAGTGCACTCTTTGTTCAGAAACCCAAATGAGGACACAGAAGTTGAAAGCTAAGACTCTGCTCACTGGAAAATGCACATGGCTTACGCACACATTCTGCGTGGACTTTCAGATTGTTCAGAATCTCTCTGATTTTCTAGTTATTCAAATCCTTTTTCCATGGATAGAAAAACATGGGCTACTGACTTCAACTTAACAGATATCCAACTAGAAGCTATGAAGAAGCAAGACGTCTCACTCTAGGTTCCTGGATCCCAGGGCACATCCCTCAATGACTCCAGCACGGAGACAGTGTGGGAAGTGCTTCTCCAAGGAAGAGAGTGGCTAGCCAGTGTGCTCATCCATGGACTACACTTGCCTCTGTGAAGGCTCAGTAAATGCTCTTGTCACCAATTTTTTATGCAAGTGAAATGAGAGAAAGATGGGCTAGGCTCTGAAAATATAACTGAACAATTGTCTCCTGGCAACTTCTCATCCAATGGTCATTCTTTAAAAGAATAGAACCCAGAGCAAGAAGAGAAGTTGTGGGGAAATGACCAATGGTGAGAAAGATCACCTTTGGACACAATGAAAATATTTTATGCAGCCTATAATCCAAAGGCTTTGTAACACAGACACAGCCACCTTTGTGTTTCCCTTTGTCTTCAGTTCACAAGTACTTTTCATGATTTTTACGAGTGTCTCTTCCTCATCTCTCTTTTCCTCTTTAGATTCAGAATGCAGTCGATAGTTTTTGTTTTTGTTTTGAGATCCATACTACATTGGAGAGCAAATGAGCATGTGTCTGTTGACCTGGACACAGATGCCTACACTTTATGCTTCAGCGAGGGGATCAACACTCTCCCAGAAACGCACAAGAGAGTGTTGTGTATCTGAGACATTCTGTGGGAATGGTTGTCTCCTCCACCTCCTCTGCTGAATCCATTCCTTGTGAAGCTCCTTCATTGTTCTTTCTAATGTCTAGTTCCAGGCATGGTGCCCCTGCCACCATTCCAAATTCTGTAATAATTACAAGGTTTTTTTTTTTTTTTTATCAAATAAAGCCCAAATGCATTGGTCGGCACCCAGAACCCTTCACAATACAAGGCTGATTTGTGCAAGTCCCACTCCTCGTTAGCACCACAAGAATCAATCTCTCAAACCAACTGTACCATGCTTCATCATATTTCCTCTGTGTGAAGTTTTCCTTTTTCCTCCTTCCTTCCTCCTTCTCCTCACTGTCCCTCAAATTGCAGTTTACTCTTTAAGATTCATTTCAAAGTCTATCTCAAATGCCCCATAAAGTGCTCCTGGTCTCTTAAGCAAGCAGGATGTCTTCTTCTCTTGAAACTACTTGTAGATACAGATACCTGTATGCAGACATCCATACCATCTGTATCCATAAGCTAGTTATCTTCTAGGACAGTCACACCATTGTCCTGGCACAGTAAGAGAACTACCTTGGCCACATGTGTGTCTCCTGTAGAATTTAACTTAGTGTACTGAACATACAACTGGTGCATCATTTGTTCACACAACATTCTCTCATTTGATCCCCATTACTACCATGGAAGGTCGTTATTCCTAGTAGCACTTTGTCCATGAAGAGGAAGGTCAATGAAGCGAAGGTGATTTATTAAAGTTGTGGTTTTCTTCAAGGATGGGTTTGAAAGTTGACCCCAGTACTGTCTTCAATGCTCACCCCTATGGCCTTGCTGTGTTGGAAGGAATGGTTCTGGGCGATTCTTCGGATGCCAAGTGCAATGAGCAGCTTTATTTCTATCAGACCATCCCAGGACCCTTGCGGCTTCAGGAGCTGGAAAAGCCATGCTAAGGACACACTGTATTATTGTACAGTTTCACAATGGGAACTTTGGGAGATTATATCCTTTTAACAATTAAGGACAGATACAAATCATGGAAACATCTCTGACAGGCAAGAGAGGAAGTTATCCTCTGTAGTTTGGTCAGCCAGTGCCATCCACACGTATATTTCCAGAAAACTTGTTGTGCCTCCACCTTTCCTGGATAAGCAGCCCCCCATGAACATGTGGGGGTGATGGGAGAAGAGCTCATTGAGCTCTAAGACTGCTTCAAGAGAGAGAAATATTAGCTCTTTTTGTTGTTTGCAATCTGTGATGTTAGCAATTGAGATAGAATACTTGAAATTCTTGTTTCTCCTTTTATGTCTTCTCCTTCATCTCGCTATTCTCCCTACTTCTTCATTCTGCCTATACACTTATCAAATATACAGCAAAGGTTCTCTGTGAACTTTACAGAACTCCTTTTTCCTAGATATTGTAAGAACTACAATATGTTGGTTATAGAACAATGCTAAGAGACTGACATAAAGTCTCTATATCCTTCACAGGCTGTGAAACACAGGTTTATGATTTCCATTTTACATTATAAGGAAATTACAATTTCTGCTATTTCATCATAGTTATCAAATAGATCCATTTCTTTAAAGATTTTATTTATTTATTTGACAGAGATGGATATCACAGGCAGGCAGAGAGGCAGGCAGAGAGAGAGGAGGAAGCAGTTTCCCTGTTGAGCAGAGAGTCAGATGCGGGCTTCGATTCCAGGACCCTGAGATCATGACCTGAGCTGAAGGCAGAGGCTTTAACTCACTGAGCCACCCAGGTGCCCTCAAATAGATTGCTTTTAATTTTGAATGCATTTTTGAACTAGACAATGCATTTATTGTTGGAGAATCAAGTATACCCTATGACATGGCCATGGTTTTGCAACTGTCTGTAGCTGCATTCAAAGTAAGTATCACAAAGGGGCGCCTGGGTAGCTTAGTCCTTTGAGCATCTAACTCTTGATTTCAGCTCAGATCATTACCTCAGAGTCTTGGCATCAAGCCTTACCTGGGGATCTGTGCTCAGTGTGGAATCTGCATGAGATTTTCTCCCCTTCTCCTTCTGCCCCACCCGCCTTGTTGGTGCATGCACATGCTCTCTTTCTCTCTGAAATAAATAAATAAATTTAAAACATACAAACAAAAGAAATGGGTGTCATCACTTCATAAAATAAATAGGACCTCAGGTTGGAAATATTCAAAGTTACTAGTGCTAATGTGATCCGGAGAACACAATTCCATTCTCTCATAAATTTTCAGACTCACAAGTAACTCTGCACAGTGCTTTCCTCTCTTCCTCTCTTCCCATTAGATATAGAAATAGTCCTCGTCGATGAGATTGGTTGTTTTTGAAGGTCTTAAGGATATAAATAGAAATGATTAGAGCTCAAAGAAGTGAATATAAAAGGTATTGCACACAATTCTTTTCTTTCCACGCTAGAATAGATGTAAGAAAAACAAAGGCAATCAAGAAGAATCTTAAACCAAACAGTCCCACGTAGTCTCACTCTGCAACTACCTTGTTGGCTGAAGAAGCTGAAGTTCCCAAAGTAAAGAAACCAACAGGTAGAGTCACATCCAAGCTCCTTCTGGCCTGTGGTAGGTGGACAATCACGTATGTGTGTGTGTGTGTATGTGTATGCGTGTTGGTGTGCCCGTATGCACACGTGTGCCTGTGTACATGCTCTTTGTTGGACTTCCAGGGTTAGTGACCATCTCCCCTTGTCTGGTACAGCTCCAGCCACCCCCTGTCCTGCCTCCAGCTCCACACCTTCCAACGGTGGCTCCTTTCTGCAACCTCATGTGATATGGCCTTACCAGGTACTTCTCCAATAGCCACTTCTCAATGGTTTATTATAAATTCTTTTGATATAAAATAAAACCGGTCATTGTGTCCTGACTAGAAGCTGAATGCTAAGGTGCAAAAATCATTATGGCCCCTTATCTGGGAAGAGGACAGAACTGAAGGGGAGACATGTGCACCCTGTCACTGCTGCACCTGAACCGGTCCATTGTGTGCACTTGGGCAAGTCACCTCTGCTGCTAGAGCCTCACTTTCCCTTTCACCCAAAACAAAACAAAGCGAAAAATAAACAAAATGAAACAAAACCCATTCTATTGTCTGCTTAAAGACTCTTATGAGGACTGAACTAAATTAGATGAGGAGATGCAAGCGAAGAGTCCTAGTCCATGGTGACCCACTCACTGTGCGAGCAGCAGGGGTGCAGGGGCTCTGCCTCCCTAGAAAGGGAGCCGCTGATTAGGGATTCATGACAACCTGCCCTAGCTGTTCCCACAGGGAGATGGCCGACTGGACGTGGAAATAGAGCCGAGAGCTCCGTGCAAGGATTAAGTGGACCCCAGAGAAGAGAGAAACAGCTTTCCAGTGATGATCAGCAAAATGCTTCTGAGTTTAACTGTTCGGAAAAGCAATTTCAGAACTATGACATAATGGTGAAGTATGATTCTCTGATGAAAAACCTATAAAATGCCATTCCAACTGCCAGCTTTGGGATGCATTTTATAATGTTTGTGGTTGGTGATTTACTAGATAGGAAAGTATCTTTTTGTGATATAAAAATTACACAAGAGCTATCATTCCACCAAGAGTTCAGAAAAAGTGTATTTGTGATACTGGGAAAACACATGCACCTCAATAGAATATGGAGAAGAGTATTACGAGGCATCCAATATACTGTGAAAAACTGTCTTTTAAATAAGAATTATCTTTCTGGGAGCTACAGCCCAGATAATTCCAGGAATATTTACTGAGGGCCTGAACATGTCAACAGATATGCAAGGCCATGGGGAGGGGAAGGAGCCCCTGTCACGTTATCACTGAGTTCCAGGCACGGCCATTCATCACCTTTAGGACCCCCTGGTGCAGAGTTTCAGACATCACGGAAGGTTGGGATCATAGTTCTGGTGGCTGGAAGTCCAACATCAAGGTAGATCTGGTGTCCTATCAGAGCCCTTGTGGATTTGCAGATGGCTATCTTCTCCTTGTGTCCTCCCATGGTGGAGAGCAGACAGAGAGACAAGGAGGAAGCAAGCTCTCAGAGGTCTCCTCTTATAGGGGTCACTCATTCCATTCATAGGGACTCCACATTCATGACCTACCCACCTCCTAAAGGCCTCACCTCCAAATATCATCATCTCGGGGGGTAGAATTTCAATCTGTAAATTTGGGGGAGGACGTAAATATTCGGTCCATAAAACAGTGTTCTTCAGATCTGTGCCCTGGGAGTACTTTCATGCCTTCCGAGTTTCTGCTGGAGCCTGCTCTCTGTATTATGTGAATGATGCCTGCCTCCTGTCCTACTAGCTTGCAGATGAGAATTTTTTGCAGTCATGTGTCCTAGGGCTGCTGGTTTGATGAACCCCTGGCTTTGCCATTCAGGAGTTGTTGCACACCCTGAGTTAGAACACTAAGTCTTAGGCCCCTGAGGTTTTGGGATTGTTGATTGACAACCATAACCTTTGTTTTCCCATTTGTATAATTTATTTTAATAAATAAGGTACAAGTGTGGCTCTGCCAACCACGTGTAAGTGTTCACGGAACAAAGATGAATCACGTGGGCTGATTTATGACAAGGAAATGAAACGGGCTGGGTGTCATCGATGTGCTCAGTACTGTGGGCCAGTTATCATCATTTCTTTGTTTCCAGGTGAGAGTACAAGTTCATGAACATTTGGTAACTTGTCCAAGATTCCTCTGATAGCCACTAAGTAGCTCAGAGAGCCTGGGTCCCATCCAAGTTTGTGTGGACACAAAAAAAATGCCCTTTCCACGAAACAGTACTCTAAAATGATATCTTCCAGTGCACACGTGACCTCTGTGGTTTGAAGAGGACCTTCTCTACCTCTTCAGACAAAATAAAGCTAGATGTTGGATATAAATTTCTGGTTTTGTCTAGTGTCAGCACTATAATCCTCAAGTTAGTGAGAAAAAAAATAAAGACCCGCAAACTCATAGCTTTAGCTATTAAATCAGGATGATTATGAAGATGCTTTGCAGTCTATAAAAGTTACTACAGATTGGTCCTGTTAAAATCCCTATTTATTTCTCTTGCACTAGGAAAGGATGAATGGAATTGCTTTTTGCTAGAGACAGAAGATTACATTCTCATCTCAGGGTGAATACAGTCGCAGCTGGGCCTTTATAATTGTGACTCATTTAAAATGCCTCGTTATTAAAACTGGATTGTTTTGGATTGCGACTTTATTCAATTGAGACAATTATGTGTTCTGTGCGATTCAAATCAATGATTTCAGGCAGCAGTTGATTATTTCAGCTTAATTTGTTGTGCCTTTTGCTTTTTTAGACAGCCATTGGATATCAAAGTCTGAAATTAGATTTTAATTTCCTTTTGTGGATATTTTACACGTATATTGCATTAGGTTTCATAAATGTCATGATGCTTTTCCCTCTATGTGAATTCATACGTAAGCTCAGAAAATATCGATCTGCTAGCTGCGTACATGTACACACTTCTGGGCAGCAGCCTCTGTCCTTGTAAGGTAGGACTGTCACTCCAGCTTTGTACCTGCCGGGTGCACGTGTCAGGACTAGTTCCCCCCACCTGCTACCCCAGCTCCAGAGCACTTTGATGAAGCATTCACTCGTAGGTTTTCTTTTCTATGCTTTCCAGGAAGTGGCGGCCCCAGGAAATGCTGCCAGGTGGAAATGGCCCAAGCCTAGCTCTCCAAGGGTTGATGGCAACCCAGGGCACACAGGGATGGTGGAACCTATTGCCATAAACAAGTCTTGCCTCCAACTTATCAAGACGCCTATAGGCTGAAAGGAGTCTGGGGGTGGGGAGTTGCACCCCCACAACACCACTGGCCCTAGAGACAGTCTCTACTTTTTTACACAGCTTCTCCCTGCCCCCCCCGCCGGCTGGACAATGGAATCATCCTGTCCTTGTGCAAAATGGTGCTTTATCATTTTCAAAAATATGTGAAATCACAAGGATGTGGCACTCACCACTGGCACTGGCATATCCATGCTTACTAATCAGTGGTAAGTGCTATCTACTACTGGCAGGAAATTGGGCTGAAGGCAGAAAGAGAACCTACATATGCCAGGAATATGCCTTAATTACTTTTTTAAGAAAGATTTTATTTATTTGACAGAGAAAAACAGAGCTAGGAGGGAACGCAAGCAGGGGGAAGGAGAGAGGTAGAAGTAGACTCCCTGCGGAGTAGGGAGCCGGATGCAGGGCTCGATTCTGGGACTTCAGGATCATGACCTGAACCTAAGGCAGATGCTTAATGACTGAGCCACCCAGGTGCCCCAATATGCTTTAATTACTAAAAGAGTCCTATTTGTAGCAATTATAAGCTCTGTTTTCTTTTTTTTGAATGGAACTAAAATCTCATATTTGTGCAGATAATAATTAGCCTAATTGGAATTTGAATTAGTACACTGACTCCCAAATCCACACCCAGATTGTTTCCCAGGCATTGAAAAGGTAGGTTTCATCTTTACTGGGTTGCAAGGAACATCGATGTTTAAGGGAATTTGGGTGTTGGGACCTCTCAAAGCCCTTTTCAACTTAAAGGACAGATGTTTTTTAGATGAATGAAGCCCCTGTGGGGCATGAAAGCTGGTAGAAGAAAAGTACTGAGACTTCAAAAAAAAAATCGAATCCTGTTTTCTACCATCTTACTTTTAGACAAAGACTCTCCCATAGACATGATCATTGCCCCAGGGAATCATGAGTTCCAGCCAGAAATGGTTGTGACTGTGCCCCAAAAACTCAAAATCCAAGTCTTCTGCTACTTATTGAGAAGTATTCATCCAAAAATTAAAAAAAAAATGTATCCAAATAAGGAATGCTTGACTATTTAAATGTGATTGAAGGAGAATCACTAACATAGACCAGACATCATCACAGTGAATCTATTGTGTGCAGTATGAGCTATAGAAGTAATACCTGGACCAGGTAATAGATCTAGAGCAGGAAATAGGTGCTGGTTAGACATGCCATCTACAGAGACAAACAAATGCCTACCCGCGTAAGCTTTCCATTAGAAACACACACAGGCTGCAAAGAATCTTTTTCATGCAAAGGACATTTAGTTACTCTAACTCAGGTCTTGGATGGTTTCAGGATGGGATCATGGCTAATTCTGTGCCTTTTAAAAATAAAAGATATATATATATAGATAGATAGATGATAGATAGATAGATAAGATAGATAGATGATAGATAGATAGATAGATAGATAGATAGATATAGATAGATAGATAGATAGATAGATAGATAGATAGATAGATAGATAGGATAAGATACATGATTGATAGATAGATGATAGATAGATAGATAGATAGATAGATAGATAAGATAGATAGATGATAGATAGATAGATAGATAGATAGATATAGATAGATAGATAGATAGATAGATAGATAGATAGATAGGATAAGATACATGATTGATAGATAGATGATAGATAGATAGATAGATAGATAGATAGATAGATAGATAAGATAGATGATTGATAGATGATAGATAGATGATAGATAGATAGATAGATAGATAGAAAGATAGATAGATAGATATCTGGCATTGCAGCCTGAAATCCTAGATCTGGACATTCTTAGAAGGCCAGAGCTATTTTCAAGCTCACTGGAATTTTAACCATTGCTGACAATCCCATTCTGGATTGTCGGATTTCCTGCATCGGGGAGGACACTGCTCTCTTCACTCTCATTGTGGCTTACTTAATTTTATTTTGCTTGCTCTTACCCAAGAAGAAGTCCTGGGAAAAACTAGTGTTTTGTTGTTGTTGTTGTTTTGTTTTGTTTTGTTTTTTTAATGATGTAACAGGTCAGAAAACTTGTCTTAATCTCTCCCATCTGCCTTGGCCCACTTTCTGTCTCCTTGATCACCATTCCTGTTCGATTCCTTATTACCTTTCTTGACTTTGGCAATGGCCTACTTATAACTCTTCCAACAACATCCACAATTAAATATGTAACTTCTATAGTTTGAATTTCACATTAGTTGTGCATCATACTAACTTCCAAGAAGGGGGAAGGCAGGGACCACAGTGTTTTCCATGGTAGTTACAAGATTGTTTGAAACTCTGTAGCTCAGTATTTAAAGCTTCACAAAGATAATTCCAGGGTGGGGGTCAGTAGCTACCCTAAGCCACCCCACACCTCACTACACCTCCATGTGCATTTTCTGCAACACATATCGTGGGGGCATTTACCCTTCTTTCTCTCGTGGCTTCAGATAATACTTATGCACTTATAATTCCCAAATCATGAGCTCAGATTTTTTGTGAAAATATATATAAATGTTCTGCCTGAGTTAGATGTTTGATGAACAATATAGTTTCAAGATGCTTATCATTTTTTTTTGCCCAAATAGTAAATGATGCAAATATCAATCCTGGGGTATAAGCCAGAAATCAAGTGTCATACTTGATTCCTTTTTTCATTCTCAAGTATCCCTAGAATCTCTGTGTGCGGTGTTCACACATCTGTGGGCTCTCCATCATCTCTACTGTATGTACCTCTGCTCTGTGGCCTTTGTTCCTCCGTCTCACAGAATACAGATGTAGCTACTCCTCCCGCCACCAAAGCGGTATTTCCAAGGGACGGATCTGCTCTCGCCATGACAACATGGCCCAAATGTCTTAGTGAGGTTTAATCCAGGTGCTCAAAGTCATTTGCCCTTCACCACCCCTTACCCACCCCTAAGCTCCAGCTGTTGTGAACTTCTTCAAATTTAAGGATGATTCCTTATGTTCTGGGGATGATACCGTGACACATTTTTCTCCCTTTGCCTGAAACACTGCCCTCTGTGTCATTCTCAGCCCCCCTCACGATGTCTCCTTAGAGGTGCTCTCCTCCAAGTGTGTGTGATGACAATACAGTTGCATTAAATGCTCCCTTCTTCTCTGTTTTGCTGGATCATCTGCCCTTATCCCCACCATAACATTTATGTAACATTCAAATTACTGTTAGCTTGTTTGTCTCTTTCCCCACTGGAAAATAAGATCCCAAGGGACAAAGTTTTAAGGCTTATTCCAGTGTAGCACCTGTGACACAAGAGAGACTCAATACATCCTTTTGTTGAACTGAATAAAATGCTCACTCCTTCCCAGGGTGCCCACCAGTGAGTCGTTTATCCCTGGTCCTCTGTGCTCTCTCCTCCCTTTGCTTCTGCATGACCCAGATCCCAAGAGACATCAAATCCGTGTGTTACTTTTCTCCTCCTCTCAGAAGTCCTTCCTGAAGACATCAGTTAATGTATTTCTCTTCTCGAGAAATCTAAAGAATTTATTACTTAAAAAAAAAAAGTTGGCCTCTTATTACACGTTCTTGTACCCACCACAGTATGTTTATGATCTTCCCAAAGGAAGCTTTTGCTGTATTCTCCAACCTACACTGATGTAAAAGAGCATTCTCTCTTTGTCACCTGACTTGCAATTACATAGCATTCTTCAGAATCAGAAGTACCAGTACCTCTGCTCTGTAATCCTCAGAACGTCAGAATAGTGCAGCCACCACAGGGCACTACAACATCGAGTTCTGCAGAGTCAAGCCCCTAGAAATGCATAAACAATCTAGGAAATTCAAGCCATTAATAACCAGTCTGGTATTAGGGGACATCAAGTAGAGACCGTGATAAGAAGTTCTCCATCCTACCTTTAATGGTTCTAAAAAAGAGAGCTCTTACCAGAAATTCAGTTCCTGACCCAGTTCCCCACATTTGATATATTTCATGAAAATTCCACTCTCTGACCATGGCATGCAGGGATTTACATCAGCAAAGGAGCCTGCATGGGGTGGCTACTGATCCTGAGGAAACGTATGGCAATACGGACCAAACAGTCCTATTTCTTCTTGCCCACTCGTCCACCTGTGTAGAACAGGGCTTACTACCACCCTGCATGTGTCCACTTCAATCCTCCGGAGTTAGACTTCACCTTCCTTTGGGGACCTCCACTCTGTGCCCCGTCCCCTGGGCACCATCAGATTGCACCTGTCAGCTCCCTGTCGCCCATAAATCCAGAGGTCAGGAGCTGGACTTAGATTTGAATAACACAAAGCTGATGGATTTTTGTTTAGCAAGTATTTTTCAAAGCCAATGAGATTAATCTAATTATTTCATGCTTTACCTGTAATGCACAATGAAAACGTATCTAAAGTTTCCCATTTTAGTTCCTTTTTTGGGGGGGGAGAAACATCTTTTCCTAGAGATTTATGCCTGTCTGAGTGAATTTTATGGTAAAATTCTATTTATGTATTTGTTATATATTCATACCAGGTATTGACCATAACTTCTGCTATCATGCAATACATGATTTGGGTCATTGTTTGTATTTTGTGTAGTTTTTTTTTTTTTTTTTTTTAGTCACATTGTGTAGTTCTGAAGTGTTACCATGAGGAATTTAAGCATTTGCCACATCATTTTGTATCGATTTAAGTAGTTCTATGCATAATGATTGTTCAAAAGACTGATAATTTCTATTACTTTCTCTGTAAGAAATGTGAAGCAAGCCCCCTCTGATAAACCAGAATTTCACCATTGTCCATGGGTTCTCTGTGCCAGGAACACTCTTGTACATATGCCCAAGCACTTTGCACCACTTGGTCTCTTCCCACCACTGCTAGCCCAGGCAGCCCCGCAGGAGGGCAGTTTTCAGGTGAGAACAAACCTCGGACCACAAGATCCTGCTCTGAGCAGGAAGTACACAGGTGGATCGATGGAAGAATCAAGAACACAAAATCTCACCTCCATACCCAACACCTTGGGTTGGGAAGTTGCCCTTATATATACTCTATAACTTTCTAAAATGTTACCCCAACAGAAATACGCACTTGGTACATATATACTAAATATTTCAAAGGTAAACATTATTTAAAAATACATTTATAAACCTTTTGGTGTAGCATAACCAATATGCTGAAATGAGCACAATTCATGAGATAAAATACAAATGCAACTTCATTTCTGTTTCTCTGTGTACCTTTAAAATATTTTCTTTTGTGCCCTTGGTTGACAAAACTAAAAGATCCTAAGACATTTAAGTTTACTTTGAATTGAGAGTGCTTTCCCACTTAAGAAACACAATATCAACTCAGAGCCAAGAAACGAATATTCAGAAAATAATTATCCTTAGGTATAATAGATAGAGTGCTCTCTTACAAATAGACACAGGATCTGTACACAAAAAAAACTACAAAGCAATGACAAGAAAAATCCGAGAAGATCTAGACATGTGGAGAGATGGTTTGTCTTCATAGTTTGGAAGACTCTGTGCTGGTGAGACCTCAGTGATCCCCAAACTAAAGTCCAGACCCATTAAGATCCCAACAAACATTCTACAAGAATTTCCAATTGTTACAGTAGGCAAGAGGTTTATAAAAGTTATTTGGAGGGGAGCCTTAGTGGCTCAGTTGATTGAGCGTCTGGCTCTTGGTTTTGGCTGAGGTCCTGATCTCAGGGTGGTGGGATCAAGCCCCTGCATTGGGCTCCCTGGGGCAAGTGGAACTGGCTTCTGCCCTCTCCCTTTGCCCCTCCCCCCACGTGCACGCGCAGGTGCTCTCACTCCATCTCTTTCCAATAAATACATAAATAAAATCTTTTTTAAATTCAGGGGGCGCCTGGGTGGCTCAGTTGGTTAAGCGACTGCCTTTGGCTCAGGTCATGATCCTGGAGACCCGGGATGGAGCCCCACATTGGGCTCCCTGCTCGGCGGGAAGCCTGCTTCTCCCTCTCTCACTCCCCCTGCTTGTGCTCCCCCTCTGGCTGTGCTTCTCTCTGTCAAATAAATGAAATCTTTAAAAAAAAAAAAGCTATTTGGAGCTTCTCCCTCTCCCTCTGCTGCTCTCCTGGCTTTCTCTCACATGCTCTCTTCTTCTCTCTGTCAAACAAATAAATAAAATCTTCAAAAAAAATTTATTTAGAAAAGAAAAGAATCTCAAATACCTAAGACAACTTTGAAAACAACAACAACAACAACAACAACAACAACAACACTAAGTTGCCGGACTCATACTGCTTGTTCTCAGGATTTATTATAAAGCTACAGAAGTAAGAGACTAAGTTACCCCTCACGCATAGACACAGAGATCCGTGGAACAGAAAGGAAGGTCTCAAAATAGACCCGCATGTGCATGACTAGTTGACTTCTGACAGAGGTACATATATAATTCAATGCAAATGGGATAATCTCTTTTACAAACAGAATTAAAACAACTGAACATTCATAAAAAAATAAAACTTCCACCCATAACTTTATACTAGAAAATACAAGTAATTCAAAATAGTTCATAGAATTAAATATAAAACCTCAAGTCATAAAATTTCCATTTGATAACCTAGGAGAAAAAACTCTTGCAGTCCTAGAATAGAAGATTTCTTCGATTGGTCTCTAAAAGTACAATCACTCAAGTAAAAATTAACAAACTGAACACCATAAGAACAAACACCATCACACTTCGAAAAACCCTGTTAAGGAAATGACAAGTCCAACCACAGCCTATGACACACTATTGGCAAAAAAAAACATATTTGATAGAGGACTTAGATCCAGAGTACATAACGAACTCTCAAAATTGCATAATTAAGGGAAAAAAAACACTTAAAAATGGGCTAATGATTTGAGCAGACATCTCACAAATGAAAATGTACCAAAGGCCTACAAGCACTTAAAAAAATGACTGGCTTCATTATCCATTAGGAAATTACAAGTTAAAATTGAAGTGATATACCATGCATGCCTGTTAGGAGGCTAAAATTAAAAAATAAGAGAAACACACCTGAACATACTCAGTCCTCCTTAGGGTGTGGAGCGACTGGAACCCTCACTCATTGCTGGTGGGAACGCAAAATGGTATGACCACCCTGGAAAACACTTTGGTGGTTGCTTATAAATTTAGACATATACTTGTCATCATGACCTACAAGAATACTCTTAGGTATTTACTCCAGAAAAAGGAAAAAGTGTGTTCACACAAAAATCAGTACATATATGTTTATGGCATTATTCTTCATAATTTTAAAATACTGGAAACAGCCCAAATGTTTTCTACTGTGAATAAGAAATAAACACAAGATGTAATATGTCTCTTTTGTGAACAGGAGGGATGCTGAACCCCTACACAAATGGAGGGGTTTCACGTGTGTTGTGCTAATGGGAAGCCAGACTCGAAAGTCTCCATATTGTGTGATTCTGTTCACAGAACATTTTTGAAGAGTCATGTGGGGTCAGATCAGACTTTGCTAGGGGTTGGATGTGGGACATGGTACATTTGTTGGATATCAATTTTAACTCAAGACACATGATTAAAAAAAATTCTCTAGATTTGAAGCTTAAGAAAAATAGAGAAAAAGGCATATAAAAACAAAAGTAATAGTAATCCCAAGTGAGTCTCAAAATGTCTAACTTGGTTGTAATGCTTACACACTTCTTCCTCAAATTTTGACCGCACATTTTGATTCCAATTATTTCACTACTAGAATTACTGAAGCTAAAACATTTTCTTTCAAGTAGCATTGTAAATGATGTGATTTGCACATTGGGTTGACAAAAATTATTGCAGTTTGATCTAGGAAAACATGGTATCTACCTTATTGAGGGGCAGTAGACATTCAGGACGATATATGCATATTCCCAAATGACGTATTTCCTGTGTTATTCTCAGCACATCTGCTCAACTGTGGTCAAGATCATATCACATTGTGAGATCCCTGTTCCCACTGGGAGGGATTTCTAACAATTTGTGTGGCAGGATGGGGTTACAAGCATCATGTGGCACCTTTTGACATTTTACCAATGATTGATTCCTTGTCTTCCTCCCACCCCTAAACACAAATCCTAGGTTTACTGTTAAGAAAGTAATTTTGTTCAGTTCTAAGGTGAAACCACTTGTATGAGGAAATTCTACCTATCCTATTTTGGAAAGAAGTTTGAAAGAGAGAAACAACAGAAGGAGTGAGTCACAGATGGGATTCCTCCAGTGAAAGAGAAAAAAAAAACATCTTGTTTCCTGTCTATTAGAAAGCACTGTGGGAGAAATCAGTTTCTTGTTGGACCCTATTACCATCGTCACCAGAGGTGCTAGGGCTGTAGGAACGTCACCAAATCCTCCTCCAGTTTGGTTAACTCCAGGAATTCACCAGGAAACTTGACCAGAGAAAGGGCACCAGGAAAACATTGCCGTGTAAGCATGATGCTTGAAATGGCCAAGGGCAAGCTTTGCCTTTGACTTTGGTCATGGCGAGGATGAGGAAAAGCAGTTGATGCCGGTGATCCTTGCTAACACTCGCGGGAGCAGTGTGCGGACGGGTTTTACCATTAACCTCATTTTATCCTGCATCCACGTGAAGGATCCCGGAAGTTATCTCGCATGACATCACAGCACTTCTGTATGTCTGCCACCGAGTCCCATGCCCAGAGCTGTATGACCCTCAACCTACCCGCCAGGGAGCGAACGCACATCATGAACTAGAAGAAAGAAAAAGAAAAAAAGCCTGACCCTTGAGTCTCAGCTTTCTCCCTTATAAACTTTCAGTTATGATGTAAATGGAAGAAAATTCAAACAGATGAGCAGTTCATTGTACCAACATTTACTGCAACCAGAAATTCACAATTGGTTTGGGAGCTTTGAGGAAAGTAGTGTCATTAATTAAAGATATGCATTTTTTTATGATTTGGGGGATCTACATCAAACTATATGATGGATAGTATATGTGGACAGTTTTTTTGTAATTTTTAAAGTTATAGGATTTGTCTTTATTATGAGGAATATATATATTTTATTCAAAGAAAGTCTTATGGGGTTTCATTAAGGTGACAAGATTGGAAAGCCCTAGATCCAGTCTGTTCTAACCTCACAAGTTGTGAAACAGTATTTAACCATGTGAGGAAGGCAGTCCTCAGATTTTGCAGAACTACATGGCAGGGCATTTAGCTCTATAAATGTGCCTGTATTTATGGCTTAAAAAGAGAATCTTGAAAGGGAGGAAAGCTTTCACAAATCTCAGGAAGAAAGTTTCAGCAGGCTCAGAGGAATTAGACAGAATCTTGAAAGAGTGTAATTATATTCCTCCTATCTAATTTTCCAAGGCAATACCACTAATAGGAAAACAATTTAAAAGGGAACCACTCCACATGTGGCCAGAAAGTGAACATTATAATAAAAAGGACCTAATCCTGGGTTTAGCATACATATAAGCATCATTACCCAGTAAAATTAATAAAGAAAGATAGCTTAATTAGTGACATGTAGAAGCAGGATGCTCTGACTCTGGGGTTCTCTGCTATGTGGTACAGTTCTGAGCTTGTAGGGTAGCTGAATGTGAAGGGGGCTGGTCCTGTTCGCTCAGGAATGTGTGCAAGTGACAGAGGGGGGTGGGTTAGTCTACTGGGTCTGTTATAGCAAGTACCTTAACTGAGTGGCTTAGCAGGGATTCATTCTCCAACACTTCTGGAGAAAAGCATCCAAGATCAAGGCCTTAGCAGAGCTTCCTTCTGCTTCAAGCTGGGAGGGGGAGTCTGGGCAGCCTCTCTCCTCAGCTGGAAGATGGTCATCCCCTCCCTGTGTCTTCACACTGCCTCCCCTCTCTGTATCTCTGTGTCCACTGGTGTCCTTCTCATGACCCGGTCAGACTGGTGTAGAGCCCACCCTTGTGTCCTCGTCTTAACGTGATCATCTGTCAAGATGTTTTATCCAATGGCTGTATTTCCAGGTACTGGGGGTTAAGATGTCAGCGTATGAGTTTGGGAGAATTCAACCGTAACTGAGGACGTCCATCCAGCACAACTAGAATGAAGAAATGGCACCTGTTTGCAAGAGAACGTGTGTGTGTGTGTGTGTGTGTGTGTGTGTGTGTGTGTGTGCGTCTCACAGCTGCACCGGACCCCATTCTTGACACGGTCACAACCGTGGACTTCAACCGAGGCACAAATAGAACCCCTGACTGCTTTTACAATTATTGTTGACCATGTAAAGCACACAATAGAAGCCTCAACACATACAATATGAATCTAAGCAATCAGATTTCTTTGTTTTAAGTGTTTACAGTCTATTGAAGAAAGACATCGCTCAGGAAAAGGAAGCCAATACTGAAATCAGAATGAAAAATGCCAGATGTGGGGCACCTGGGTGGCTCAGTTGGTTGAGCGACTGCCTTCGGCTCAGGTCATGATCCCGGAGACCAGGGATCGAGCCCCACATCGGGCTCCCTGCTCAGCGGGAAGCCTGCTTCTCCCTCTCTCACTCCCCCTGCTTGTGTTCCCTCTCCAGCTGTGTTTCTCTCTGTCAAATAAATAAAATCTTAAAAAAAAAAAAGAAAAATGCCAGATGTTAAAGAACAGACACAAATCAGCAGATTCACTTTCAAGTGAAATGATTATCCAAGAATTCACAAAAGATATAGAATTAGAGCCAGATCTTATTAATAAGATTTATATGCAGACAAAATGAGGAATAAAGAAAGAAAAACAAACCACAAAAACAAAAGCAACAAGCTTCTAAAGTCAAAGCACATTGCATAATGTCTCTGATCCCCGTAACTCGTGACCGAGTGCCCCCCATCCTTCCACAGGAGCACAGTGTCAGGTGAGTAGCTAACAAGTAGCTATAAGTACATTCCTCACATTTTTCATGCCAAGGGGGTATGGCCATGTGAGCAGGAATGACACCTGCTACTTCCTGTTCTGGGCCTGAAGACCCTGGGCATGCTTCTACATATCCTCTTTCTCTTTTATGATCACGGAAACATGGAACTATGGAAACACGTGATTTCTAGCTTTGACCATTTGAAAAGGGAAAAGCTCCCCCCCGGGGTTCCAATGCAATCACATTGGAAGCTACTGCTGTCCCCAAGTAACGAAGAGAAGTAGACACACTGTTATTTCGAACACTCTCTTCAGGGTTTCAGTCTTACCTAAGCCACATTGGGTCTCATAGTTATGGCAGTTCAGCCTTCATACCATTTCATACAATATGTCGTCTGTATATTTCAACGACATGGATCTCATACTACGTGTGGAAAACCTTCATAAACCACGAGATGATCTGTGACAGGAAGTTGCTGCTGACCCTGGAGAGCTGAAGACAAGAGTGAGAACGGGAACGGAAGCGGAAAAGTATCTGTTTTAGTCCCTTTCGTATTTGGATATACATTCTAAATGCATTGCCATGAAAGGAATAAAGACATCATCATGATAATAGTAACAATGCCTAATTAAATGTAGAGTAGAATGCTTACCATTTCCGTCCTCGTGCAGATTACATAGACAGGTCTACTAGTAAGTTTTTTCACTTGACAGATGAAAAATATCAAACAAGAGCGCCTGGGTGGCTCTGTCATTAAGAGTCTGCCTTCAGCTCAGGTCATGATCCCGGAGACCCGGGATCGAGTCCCACATCAGGCTCCCTGCTCGGCGGGAGGCCTGCTTCCCCCTCTCTCAGTCCCCCTGCTTGTGTTCCCTCTCTGGCTGTGTTTCTCTCTGTCAAATAAATAAAATCTTAAAAAAAAAAAAAAGAAAAATATCAAACACTGAACAGTTAAGAAGAATGCCACCCATTTACAGTTAAGCATTTGTGGAAGGACTAAAAAAATACCCTGACACCCCAGTCCTCCAGGTGCATAAGCCGTTCTTCCTTCTCCACATACACTCTGTGAAGACCAGAGCACAGGGGCCCCTGGAGGGCATAGTCAGTGGAGAGGCGACCCTTGACTTTGGCTCAGGTCTCAGGGCTGTGGGATTGAGCCCCGTGCCCAGCTCTGCACTCAGAGGGGCGTCTGTTTGAGATTCTCCCTTTCTCTCCGCACTCTCCGCCCTCTCTAAAATAAACAAATAAAACTTAAAAAAAAAAAGAAGAGCCGATCACAAATCGCAGTGATCTTAGAAGTGAGGAATTCCAATCATTAAGTAGAGACTTTTTTTTTCTTTAAATCTCCACAGACCTAAAAATGTAATTTATAGAAATGTTAAGCCATCAGAGGGTAAGAACCTTCCATTTCACTGTGGTAACACGATTATTTGTGAGGTTGATGAAAAAATTCTCCCAGAATGTTGGAACTTGCCTGTAGGAAACCTTATAAGGAAACTTCCGGCGTGTAAACATAGACCCTTTCAAAGCTGTGTGAGACAAATATGCCTCCATTTCCATAGGGATGCCCAGAAGGAATTCTAAGTGGTAAGTTTTCTTCTAAATTGCCACTTGCAACATCAAAAATACTCAGCAATATTTCTCTCAGATATACCACAGATTGTCAAATTAGAAACTCATTTAGAATGCCTATAAGTTTCCCTAAGCAGTATACTTTCCTTATTTTATGATTTATAAAGTGTCAGAAGAGCCAGGCTTCTGTGAGGATACTCCCTGCAGTCAAAGGACCAAGAAAATAGAAGTCAAGTCTCAGGCAAGAGGGAGAGAAAGAGGCTGTCCATGCAGAGAGGCCACGCGAGTGGGCTCCTCAGGGCAGTGACAGCGTCTCCCCGTCTACTCCACTGGCTCAGGCAAACGAAGCAGTGTCTGGTGGGTGTCTATAAAACAGACCGCCATGGGTGGAGAGTCAGAGCGGATGCAGAAAAGCCTCCATCAGCAGATCTGGATACTCCGGAGGAAATTAAAAAGGGGGTCTTCAGACGGAAGCTATTACAACACACAGAGGAAGTAGTGGGATCACAACATCTGCAAAGAGGCAGAAATAACTTGCCCGTCCGTGTGATGAGGGGGTAATCATAAAGAGCTCGCGGTGAAGGGAAGTAAGGGGAGGAATGAACGCATCATGGTACCCATGGTCCCCGGGTCGTCAGAACGTGCTCGCACAGATGGAGAGAAGTGGAAAGACCACTGGCAAGCCTGCCAGATAAAAAGACAGAAGAAAAACTGAAGGCAGCTTCTCATGGCATCATGGTAGGAGCCCATGATGGTGCTCTGCATGTATTGGATGATTTTAACAAAAGGCTTACCTAGTTCCAATTACTTAGGAAGAGAAATTGAGAAGATTGCCAGATAAAATATAGGGTATCTAGAGGAATGTTAATTTTAGATAAACAATGCATAATTTTCAGTGTTAGTATGTCCCAAGTACTTACGCCAACACTTTGCAATATTTGTGATATACATGCAAGGCGGTATTCATTATTTATCTGAATTCACATTCTTACCTAGGTGCCCTATATTTTTATTTGCTAAATCTGGCAACTCTAATTGGGGAGAAAGCAGAAAAACTGACTCCCCACTGTCAGATCTGCATAAATAAGAACTCACAACAAAAAGTGTTACAGATAAGTACTAAGGACGGAGGACGAAAGGCTTAGATGCTAACAGGACTACTACTCAGTAGAATGCTTGGTCCCCAAGATATATTCTGGTATCAACATTCTACCTTATCGCCCTCAAGGAAATAAGAGAAGTCCAAGGTGTTTGGAGTAGATCACATGATCTACTGAACCTAAAATCAGTAACCATGAAGTATCCAGTGTTTCCCCCATGTGATGATAAATATGTAGTAGCTTATAGAAGTTTCTAAAATGTAGACATAGTGTCCAGTCCAGCCAGGACTTTGTGGAAAACAAAGAATAGAGTGTTATGTGATCATATATACGTAGAGAAGATAAGATAGAAAGCACAGAGGCATTCTCATGCCACACATTTTATTGTCTTCTAAACTTTTCAGATGTTCATGTGCTGAATCAGATTCAGTTCAGCAAATGACCTAGCCAGCCTGGGAAGGTGGTGACATCAGACAGAAAGCGGCCTGGTGATCACACATAGTCTTACACTGTCCCCTGTGACCGCTCTGTCTCCCACATATACACTCCCCATGAGCAGGGGTCATATTTAATAGAAGCAGTAAAAATGGTGGGTGAACTTCCTTGTTACTTTAGCTGCATGTTAGTCACTTGGTGTGAAGGAAAAAAAAGAAACGAAATGCAAAGATTATCGATGGGTAGAAAAACTCTAGGGCATATCAGTCCAAACAATGAGGACAGCAGGAGAGAGGGCTGAGAAAAGTGGGCTCATGAAAGAAAGAAAGCCTTGAGAGAAAACTCTGAAGTGGGCAGGAGGGTGTCAGAGACAGAGAAGCAAGAGAGCAGCAGGAAACAACAAAAGTGAAGGAACTAGCCTCAGGGGGCAGGTGGATGGGCTGCGGGGGAAGCCTGGGGGTGACGAGGCCCTCAGATATGATACCCTTGGTAGAAAATGACAAGGACCTAGAGCTGAAGAAACATAGGAAGCATCATGCATAAGAAACAATTTAAAGGGAAGATCATTACATCTTGTATGGTGGAGACTGGTGTGGGTAACAGAAGAAAAATCCAATTGTCAGCTCTGACGGGAAGTCTGGAACAGGAGGGACCAGAAGACTGTGTTCCCTGGAGGAGGAAACAGAGAAGGTAGAGGGAAGAGAGAGTTCCAAGCAAAGGTAATGTGATGATCTTTGCTGGAGAAGAACCAGCAAAGACAAAGTGAACTCAGCACTGAGGATAAGCAGATACCCCATGGCCACAGCATATTAGACTGAAGAAGGAGTCCCCATTTTAGATGAAGTTCTTATTTAAGAAAACTCCCAAGAATGCAGATAGTAGGTGATCTCTTGTTGGGTCTTCGATGAGTCACCATTTTGGAACGCAACAAAGCATGGAAAATTAGCAGTATCCAAGGGAACTGGGATTGATGGCTACCATTTTTATCTCCATACTTCCAGTAATATCCGACGAGTGACAGATCTAGTGTAAGCTCAGAGACTGGTCAGTTCAATGTGGAAACAAAACTGTCTCTGAACAGGGGAGGCAGAGTTTCCAATGTTTGCCACGTGTTTAGAAACTCAGTCAATAAGGTAGTAGACATGCTCTTTTTTGCCTTTTTACCAGCAGGCGTGAGATACTAGAATTTTAAATTTGCTGCTAGCAGGATGAGTTCCAATGAAAGAGTTTCATTCAGATGTAATAGAAATTAATGACTGAACACTTCAAGATTTACTGGTTTAATATAATTAGAAACATATTGCCCAAACAGGGCAATACCTATGCTGAGGAAGAAGAAGCGAAAACTGTACGCTGGAGGAGCAATGTCATTGGGTCGCCCACCAAGTGGACGGTCCGAGTCCCCGAGCCTGGCCGGTGCCTGTGTGGGGTCAGCTGGCACGCCGGTCCGCTCACCCTCAGCTGCAATGGCCATCCCTCCCAGAGCTGGTTTCTCAAAGTTCGAAGCTTTATGCCAATAAGATGACACCGAAAGAACAATTTTTCTAGGCAAACAGGGTATAATTAGGGTGATCTCCACTAGACAAGGACCTACGCCTCATCTGCATTTACACAATTCCTATTTAATCTGGTAATTATGTAAATAGGCAGGATTTTCAACATCTCACTTTTTTATTCTGCTTTCAAAACCGACTAGACAGCACATCACAGGCATTGGTTGTTTTAACGCACACAAAAGATGGATTTGTTTCAGCCAAAAATACAGCTAATAACTGTGTATCTGATCTCCAAGAGGCATCAGTGTCTTTTTGTTCTACTCTGCAAGCACCACACAATTATAGACCTGGGGGCTTCTGTTCAAAACTCTGGCTTGGGTCCTGGACATTTGTTGTTCTTGTCCTCCCTCTCCTCACATCGTCGACACTTGTCCCAGAGGCCCTATCTGACCAACTGAAAGAAAGAAAGAAAGAAAGAAAGAAAGAAAGAAAGAAAGAAAGAAAGAAAGAAGAAAGAAAGAAGAAAAGAAAGAAAGAAAGAAAGAAAGAAGAAAGAAAGAAGAAAAGAAAGAAGAAAGAAAGAGAAAAAAGAAAAGGAAGAAAGAAAGAAAGAAGAAAGAAAGAAGAAAAGAAAGAAAGAAGAAAGAAAGAGAAAAAAGAAAAGGAAGAAAGAAAGAAAGAAAGAAAAGGAAAAAAAGAAAAGGAAAGAAAGAAAGAAAGAAAAGAAAAGGAAGAAAGAAAGAAAGAAAGAAAGAAAGAAAGAAAGAAAGAAAGAAAGAAAGAAAGAAAGAAAGAAAAAACACTTTCCTAGGAGTTTTCTAGGAGGGGGACAACAGTACAGATGTTCTAAAAGAACCTGCCCTATTAATGTCTTATACAGCCAGTGATGCAACATTTATTGTTAAAAGGCAACAAGTAAAGCATTACAAAAAATCTTTTCCTTCCCCACAAACACCCTTTGAAAACTGAATTATTCCATTGTGTTTTACTAACTGTGAGCTTCTCCAAGTTCATTAACTTCTCTGAACTCGTTTTTGTAGAAGACAGATAATACCATCCAACT
The DNA here is from genome assembly GCA_004023965.1 of Spilogale gracilis. Lineage (NCBI taxonomy): Eukaryota > Metazoa > Chordata > Mammalia > Carnivora > Mephitidae > Spilogale > Spilogale gracilis. Next base: position 100,093 of record PITA01000862.1, read on the forward strand.
TAGGAGACACTAGAGGTCCAAGCCGTTGGCAAGGCTGAAATGACACACACTGTACCTCTCATGTGCTGGGCTGTGACAAAGCCTAGCTCTCTTGCCTGCACTCTCCTTCGGGTTTGGCTTAGTTCAGGACACTCAACCTCAGACCTACCCCGCAGAGCAGGTGTCCCCCAGGTGAGTGGCATCGCGTCCTCTCACAGTCCCTGTGTTCTGGCCAGAAGCAGCAGGGACTGGTCCAGGCGACCCCGTGGCGATGAGAATTCCGTGTACCCTGGAGCTCCAAGTGTCTTCAACATCAGAAGAGGCGGCGAATGTGGAATTAATGGTCAAGCAGGAACTTACATACATTCAGCATCTCTTTATCCCAAAAGCCTGAATTTATAAACAGGCTAAAAACGAATGCCTTTCATCAGCTTTAATTTTCTAATGCAGTGACCCATCCTAACACTGTGTAATAACAGGTCTCAGAGTGACAATTAAAATAAATCACCCTACAGAATATGCCATTAGAAGCATTCATGCCTCATCAGTAACCGAATTGCCTTATATCATACATCCTGAGGAAATATTTATAACTTCTGCCTCAGCTCCCCAAAGTGCAATCTGATTAATATTCTTCCCCTGCTGTAGATTTCTTGGAAATTGAAATGCAGTTCAAGTATTATTTTCTGGGTGACAGTCTAATTTTCTTTTAATGGGGAATACCAATGGCTAATCATGAGCCAATAGCTATCGATCCAAAATGGATTACCTTCCCATGGAGCCCAAAAAAAAGACCATCCTTGGCACATCTCTCCCTTTTTAAGGAAAAAACTCTTGAATGAATGAGCTCATTTTCCTTCTGAAGTCTTAAATGTTAAATCTATTCCTGTTACACTTGTTAAGAAAGATTATCCCACGTGATGGAGTACTATATTGAGAGAAGTCAAGTCTGGAGAAGAAGGCACCTCACTTCCATCCACCTTCGCAACTTGGCCTCAAGGAAGCCGTAGAGCTCGGCTCACGGTGAGTCACAGTGGACGCGTGGCAAAGCCACCTGACCGTCCTCGGTGAGTGTCTCAGTTCCTATGGGCTCTGACAGTCGACAGTAAGACCTAGTGAGAGACACTAAGGCAGCATATTGAGGTAAACTCCTCATTTTGGTGAAGCGCTTTGAGCTGGCTGGTGCTGTGACGGGCTGTGACCGCGGCTACTATGCTCAGGGTGACAACGCAGAGCAGGTGGACACGGATCTCAGTGACTGAGGACAGTGTCTGGGTCAGCTCAGGCCACCGTAACAAAGTACCGCAGACGGTGAGCATCAGCCACAGACCTTTACTTCCCACAGTCCTGAATGCCGGCAGTCGGAGCTCAGGGAGCTCCAGCGTGGTCTGGTTCTCCCACAGCGGCGCACAGAGACCCTCCTTCTGGCTGTGTCCTCACACAGAGGAGAGAGAGAGAACGCGAACTCTGCTGTCTTCATTTATAAGGGCCCTGCCCCCCTCCTGGGGCCCTGCCCTCATGACCTCACCTAAACCAGATCACTTCCCAAAACCATCCCATGGGGGGTTAGGACTGCACCCCATGAGTTTTGGGGGACACAAACACTTAGCCCATAATGCAGCAAGGATATGTCTGGCAAAGAAGGCCATCTTCTGTGGCCATCCCCCAGTGAGAGGTGTAAAAGGCAGTCAGCCAGGGGGCAACTCGCCCTCGGACCTGGAGGGTCACAGGAGAGGGGTTTCCTCCCTCCCTGAGGGCTGCAGCAGCTCTTTCTTGGCTGTGTGTCCTTATAGGCATCTACATTCCATACATTTCTTGCCGTTGATGCGTTGCTTTGGTAGGATGCTGAAAGGTCAGCGATTAAGGTACATTTGAGAGAGAATTTGGGGAATCATGGTACCAAACCCAGATTTTGTGTTCTGATCTAGTTCAGACTTTCTCTATACTCCCAAGGAAGTCAAGGAAGTACAGAGGAAATATGGGAGGCCGGGGACCCTCTAAACGAAGGCAAAGAGGAAGCCAGATGGGCCGAGTGTACCTTCTGAGGTCTGGAGACTTGTGCCAGGCTCTACCTGGGGCATCTGCTATTTAGAAAGAGTCTTGGCTTTTGAGACATGTATCACTTTTGTTCACTACTAAGAAAAGATATAAGTATTCTAAATTTGAAGTTATTTACCTTCTTGAGTTTCAATTTCCCATCCTGTTAAATACATTAAAACAAACAAACAAACAAACAAACAACCTGCTAATAACCCCACAGTGTGGAGGTGACGAATAATGGGATTACAGGTAAAGCAATGTCAGCCTTGAGCCATTTCTGAGAAAAAGTGTTTAGGTGGGGGAGAGCAGGGCAGCCCATGAGGACACGAAGGGGGTCCATTAAGTGGTCCATTAAGCTGTTTGCTTCAGGTCTCAGCACTTACACTGCAGAGCTGGGAGCCGGACCCTGAGGCCGGGATCTTCCTGGGCCCCCAGCAGAGCCCACACCTTCCCCCTGCTGCCCACACTCTCCTCTCCCTGTGGCTTGCAGTCTGCCCCGCAGCACAGGCCCAGCGCCTCGGCTTGCTTGCAAGGTTCCTCTGAACTCACTTGATGCCTAGCTAACTGGAGGTTGGAAAACACATGCAGTCCTCTGTCCACTGAGGGAAAACCAAATGAAGATCCTGCCAGATGAATACTGGAAGAAAGCACAGCCCCAGCCGCTTTGTTGAGAAGGTCTTCCTCTTCTTATCACATCCAGTTTATAAAACTTGGAAAATGCACGTAGGCAAGATGGGGTGCGCTCAGCCGCCCCCGAAGAGTAGCAGTGTGTAGAGATGCCCTTCAGATGGGCTGGAGCTTGGGGCTTGACTCAGCCCCAGAAGGGGCATCAGAAACCCTTGCTGACTCCTGAAAAGTGGCAGCAGAGAATCCATACCTCCAGAACGGTCATGCCTCCCGGGGTTCCCTGCAGACCACAGGTGCCGCCGTCCCACCCAGCTTGGTGCATCTGGACACCTGTCCCCCAGCCCGGAGCCCCATGGCATCACCATGCAGTTCCCTCAGGCTCCTTGAACTCTGTGCGTCCCAGTCCTCTGCAAGTAAAAAAAAAAAAAAAAAAAAAAAAAAAAAAAAAAAAAAAAAAAAAAAAAAAAAAAAAAAAAAAAAAAAAAAAAACAGAAAAAAAAAAAACCCAGAAAAAAAACCAAACAAACACAACATGTCTTCTGAGTTGATGTTTTGTTATTAAAAACCTGTTGGCTTGCTAAGGGGAACAGGGACAGGGGACAGGATGGAGGGACTGCTCTCCTCCCCAGTTCCCTGCACAAGCATGGGTTCCCTCTCACAAAAGCTGCACACCTTCTCAGCCGGGTGAGTGTGCCCTCGGCTCCCTCTGGGTGTTCAGAGTCTCACTGTCATTCCTTTGTAATATTCATATCTGCTATCGTAACTGTCCAATTCTGTGAAGGACCAGTTGTTTTATAAAATAAGAAAACTAAGTCAAAAGTTCTAGAAAGAGTCCATGCTTCCATTCACCTGACTTGAAAACAAAAGAAAAAAATAAATAAAAGAAAGGAGGGACAGAGGGAAGGAGGGAGATTTGGACACAGAAACAAACTGAGGGACTTGAAGGGAGGGGGTGGGGGGATGGGAGAGCCTGGTGGTGGGTACTGGGGGCACCTAAAGCGTGGAGCACTGGGTGTGGGGAATGGGGAATGAATCCTGGAACACTGGAAAAGAAATTTAAGTAACAATAAAGAAAAAGGATATGAAAAAGAAAACCTTTAAAAATGAAATAAAATAAATAAATAATTAAATAAATTTTTTTAAAAGTGTGTAAACAAGGTAACTCTACAGGTTGGAGAAAATTCCAGTTTAATATGGATGGGCACTCAGATGTCTTCAGAATCCGTATGTCCCCACTCTGCTTTAAGGAAATCCAAGATTAGAATTACAAACAAGTGGGTGATGATTTATGCAAAGATAATTGAATAATCCCATTTTGGTAACCAGAGTGGTCCTGTTACACAAGACAACATGAATAACCGCACCTTGCTTATGTCTCATTTTACTAGTTTCCTATGTTCCCAGCCATGTTTAACTTCTTTAAAACTATTTCATTATTCATTTGCAACTCACTGGAGTTTGTTTTAAAAATTCTCTACTGAAAGGAATTTATGGTACAGATCCTTTGAATTTATCCCTAATGATTTCCCAGGACCCATCTTTACATTTGGCCCAAGTATACACAGGGTTAAAGACTTTGACATCCCTGTGGGGAAGGGGACAGTCCTCACTTCAGTTAAAAGGACAGCTAATAGCAGGAACTAGAGCCCAAAGACCAGGAAGATGAGACATGAGAACCCCTCCTCTGTGACAAGACTTCTTAACACCTGTCACCAGGAAGGAAGGAAAACTGACTGATCAGAAGCAGAGATGCTATTAAAAGCTTGAACACAAAGCAAAACAGGTGATGTCCTGCCTTTACACACACACACACACACACACACACACACACACACACACACACACGGGATGGATGGAGAAGCAGAGAATTGAAGACTACAACAGTACCTGATGCAAAGATGGATGGTGGCCTGAGGATGCCGTCCACGGCAGAGGTGGAGGTTAAGTTTTGGACATACTCAGACACTAGGGACAGCAATATATCCCCAGAAGTTAATATGGGAAGACAGGAAGGAAGGAATAGTGACTCTAAGGCTGGTCTTGGTCTAAGCCAACACGGACAATGGGCACTGCCTTCTCTAGAGTGAGTGAAGGTTGCAAGTGAGAGGTCTGGGATAGTGGTGAGCTTAGTGGACCTCATGTGGAGGCTGAACTTCTCATTAGCAAGTGAGAAGCCAGGTGCACATCGGGTATGCGGATAAAGGGCGAGTGGGGGAAATCTGGGCTGGAGATCTACATTTGGGTGTCAGAAGCTTCGAGATCAGATTTAAAGTTATTAGGGTAGCCCTGTTAATACTCTTTTGTATCTTTTTTTCCCCCTCTTCTTTCTCAATTAGAAGAAAGTAAGTTCTGAAGGGCAGATTCTCCCCCCTCCCATATACTTTATTATTTAGCTATGAATTTATGTGTTGCTATGGACAGGTTCTTTATAATGTGTGCTTCCACTCACCCATTCCTAAAGTGTAAGATTTAATAAATATTCAGTGACTCTTTCAAGGTGTGGTCTATGACTCAACAGTCTTTAGAATGATCATACTCTGTCACTCACATGAGTCCCCATTTCGATGCAAACGTATAGAGATGAAATTCGTATTGTAGCACCAAACTTGATTTCTTGTTTGGTTGGTAAACAATAGTCTTTAATCACAGCAGAAAGTGATAAATAGGTAAAGTTTTTCTGAAAACATAAGAGACATATTAGCTCAAAGCCCTCAGGAAAAGAATCATTCTTCCTGTATAATTCTCTCTAATGACCAGAAACTTGAAGGCTTCGAACAACAGCAATTTAGTCTTTCACAATTCCAGAAAAGGGGAGCCCCAAATCAAGGGTCAGCAGGGTTGTACTCCCTCTGGAGGCTCGGGGGGGAAGAGTTCTTCCCAGACTCCTAGGCTTTGGGAGCTCCAGACATCCTTGGCTTGTGGTTGTGACCCTCCAATCTCCACCTCTTTTTCCCATGGCTCTTTCACAAGCCTCTGTTCTTCTCCACATACAAGGACACTGGTCCCTGGGGTTGCAGTTCACCCTAAATCCAGGTGATCTCATTTTGAGGTCTCTAAATCTAATTATGGCAGCAAAGAATCCTATTTCCAAATAAGACAACATTCTGAGTTTCTAAGTGAATGTGAAATTTTGAGGGATGCTATTCAATTGACTATACTTTCTAACCCAGCAATCTTCTTATCCTAAAGGAACAGTAAGATGTTTAAGTAAGGATATGCACAACATTTTTAATCCAGCATTATTTGTGAGAGGAACAGGAGGAAACCATCCTAACCACCGGGAAAGGTAGCCTCAGTGACAATATGGGATGTGACACAGCCACCCATCTTAATAGGAAAATACTGAATAATATGGGAGGTTGCCCATGACATGTTTAAAAAGAAGGATGCTACTTTATGTATACATTGTAATCACTTTTGGGGAAAAAGTATATTTTATGGATACAGCAGGAAAAGAATACATATCAGCATTTAATAAGAAAAAATCTCACTGGGTTTAGAAATTATAAGAGGTACTTTAATGCTTTTTTTTTTTTCTCCCATGACAAGCATGGCACCTGTCACAGGGCTCAAACTCAGGACCCTGAGATCAAGACCAGAGCTGAGATCATGAGTCACAGTTAACCAACTGAGCCATCCAGGAGCCCCTGCTTATTTTTATGCTTATTTGAATAATCTAAATGCTTTTAAAATTGTTTATATTTTAAAAATAAAAATCTTTTAAAAGTCTGTCAAAGAAAAATATAACAAAAAGTAACATAGGATGGAATAAGAAAAAAGATGAATTCTAAGTCATCTCCTTGAATTTTAGAATTTGGCTACTAAATCAATTAATACACAGAGCTGATTTGCCTGGAGTTAAAACAACAACAACAAAAAAATTCAAGATGAAGAACGGCAAGTAAAGTATTAGAAATACGTATTACTATAAAAGTAAGGAATGTTAGGGTTTAATTTGTTTTAGTATTGAATAATTCCTAAGGAAAAGAATAAACATTACTCTGTAAATTAGTGTGAAAGTTGAAATATTCAAATACAAGAGAAGATCTTTAATAGGAGGTATGGATCACAGTCATTTTTCTCCAGTCTGCTAAGTCTAGTGTAGATACGGGTACATTGCAGGAATACAAAAGAAAAAAATAAAAAGCAATTAATGAGTGAACAATAAGAATCTTAATAGGTAATTATAAATGTACTTTCAATAATCACTCTTCTAAAAACAGTGTCTTGTATAACCAACCAATCTAGAAAACCTGTCACAGAGGACCTTTCTACTCCTCTCTTTTTTCAATAAACCACCATAAAGACTACCTTTTGCCTCAACTTCTCCATTCCCGTGCCTTGGCTCTTAACCCCAGCATACTGCCGAATCCAGAGCTCCTGGGGGATTTCAAGCCAGCTGGAGGAAGGCCTCGTTTTCGCAGGGCTTCCATTCTGGTTTTCACTCCAATGTTACTAACAGTTGGTTCTGGATTGTTGTTATAGGGAGGTTTTATTAAATGAGCTTATGTTCTTTATGCTTACGCTCAGAGAAACACATATGTGATGGGGATATTTAATCACTGTAGAAATTCAGTTACTCTTGAAGCACAAAAGTGCGATCTCAGAATTCTTTCTTTGGTCTTGCAGATATGTGAACCGTAAGGAACGGGAGTTGATGCTAATGCAATTTTGAATTAGTCATCTAGTCATTCTAAAATCAACGCCTTCCCTTCCTTTCTCTTGTAAGATGGAATCATTATTCCAAGGGCATGTGTTTAAATAACAGAACAGTGTTGGTGCCCCATGTGAGCCATTCACAATCCTATGGTGCTCACTTGCTACTCCCATGATGTCAGCATAGGTGCTTCCTTGCCTCTAGCCATCGTCTTTGTTCCTCAATCTTTACATGGAGCTCAAGGGATCCTATCAAATTCTGGATCTTGAATCACCGTCTTTTCAGAAAACCATGACTGACTCCCTACTCCAGATTTCTCTTAACTTCTAGATCTGGTATATCCCACAGGCACTGTATGGTTCAACTTAACCCATTTCCATTTCCCAAAGTTTCCCTTTCTTTCAGTGAATGAGAGACACCCCATCTCAGAGAGACACTGTTCATCTCCCGCGGCCCAAAGAAGAAGCATGAAGTCAGCTGCTACCTGCCCCCTCCATGTCCCTAGACTCAGTGTTCACACAACAGGTCTTAATGAGTATGAGAAAGGAGCTTCTTAAAATCCCTCCTCTCCTTCACGGCTGCTACTGCCTTATTTTAGGTTCAAACCATCCATCGGTTGGTACAGGTCTTGTTCCCCGTTCGTTGCTCCTGGGCTGCCTGAGGGCTCCAAATGGAATCCCCTCAAAATAACATCACATCTCCATTCTCATGGTGGTAAATATGTCTCCTCACCCAGGCACT
>PITA01000862.1:108236-230731 GCA_004023965.1 Spilogale gracilis
TTTCTTTCTTTCTTTCTTTCTTTCTTTCTTTCTTTCTTTCTTTCTTTCTTTCTTTCTTTCTTTCTTTCTTTATCTTTCTCTCATATGTAGTCAAGACTTGGAGCTCCTGGTTTAAAATTTGGGAGAAGCTATGGATTGGGTCCTTAGCCCGAATCTCTAGCCTCACCCCTTCCGCATAAGCTGTCTTATCCTTTCCATCTTCCCAAATCTTCACAGTCAGGTGGGAGAAGTTTCATGAACTGATAGTAGATTCCTCCTAAGGAGTCTAAGGTAACAAATAGTACCTTTTCTGGTTTCCTGAGAGGCGTGCAAATGTCTGTCGCCTAAGCAACCCAGCAACCACTCAGGCAAGCAAGCAGTCAGAACTAAGGGTCTCTGTTCTCATGTGTGCTCCCTCCAACAACTCTGGTAAGTTGAGGGGTCTGTCCATTTGCAGAGAGACAGAACCCCTGGCTTTCATGCTTTTTCAGATGCCGTGTAGACCAGACTTAATTTCTTACTGCATGAACAGCTGACCATGGACCAGCAGAGACTCACTGCCCAAAGCAGGAAAGAAGACAGAATCTGAAAATAATATTTTCAGAATGCCAAGATGGGGCTACAAAGGGGTATGAAGAGGTATAATTAAAAAAATAAAATAAAATAATATAATAAAAAGGAAAGAAAATGATAGTCTGCTTGTGGACTAATGTCAAAACTCATCTAGAGAATTTAGTAGTTTACCTCCCTGTTGTCACCCTCATACATGAAGGCTTGCTTACTCTCAACATCTAGCTAATCAAGGATATGGTTTAAGCTGATGCTTTTCTTCATGACACTCATCACTATTGTACATATGCATTTGATGTTTATATGTCCAGCATATTTCTCACCCATGAGATGTGCTCCCCAGACTCTGTTTCTCCCTCCTTTCACCCAATACGGGGCCTCAGGAGGCACTGGCTTGCATGGGCAGAGGAGGTCCTGGTTAGTGTGTGTGTGTGTGTGTGTGTGTGTGTGCACGCTCACGCGTGTGTGTATAGAAGGATTAGGGCTATAGAAGCCCGTTATACATGCTATCCAATAAACAAAAGACAGTCCTTTTGAGAAAACAAAAAAAATAAGCCCCTGGGCCTTCTGACCGAAAGAATGATGTTCAAGTCTTTCTTCATATTTCCATATGATAGAGGGTGAATATGCTCTTTTGAACAGCCTTCCAGTTTGAATACGTGCTTTTGAAAATTTGTGTTTTGATGACAGGAGCCTCAACATCAAAAGGGAACATATTTAGAAAGTTTACCTACAGATTTTTCTGGGCTCTGGGCTTTCTGTACCACACAGGGTTGTGCCATCATTTGAAATAGAGGGGGGTGCACCTGTTGGCATGTCTTGCACGGCCTGGCTCACACGTTCCTTCATCACACAGAATCATTCTGCACAATGTGGCGAACTTCACTCTGACTTGTACTTATTTAATATTTAAGAATTGTTCTCTCTCTAAAAGTCATTTTCATGTGAAAATAAAAGATGCACATTTTCCTTAAAAAAGAACTCACAACATAAAGTAATCTGGATCTTCAATAAAGAAGTTTAAGAGTATAATTGCATAGAATCACTGATTTTTGCACCAAGTACTCGGATTCACCTTTTTTCCCCTGCTCCTTCTCAAGCTGATTGATCATCCTTTCCTGGGACTAGCCTTCCCAAACCCTCAATAACATTGTAGACAAAATGGAAACCCGGGAGGCTTTCTCCTTGCGTCCAGGGATGTCTGGGTCTATTGCCATTGTGACGAGGACACTTTGCCATCGCTGAGCTGGAGCCTGCCCACAGGGCGAGCTGGGCTCCTGAGCTCTTCCAACTGGAGGTGGCCATGTGGCGGGCCAGTGGAGTAAATAGAAATTCTCAGGGAAAGTGAGCACCTACTCCACATCAGTGGGACGTGCCTCGCATCTCTATGGGTGATAATGATACGGAAGCAGATAATGAAGACCTATGATCTCAGTTTAAGCCTGGTAAAAATATCTACAAATGTAAAATATCTTGAGGTAGAGCATTTCAGCCAATGACGTTTTTATTGTAGTTATTTTTAATTAATTTTTATTTTTCCATCACCCAGCTACCCTATCCCCCCATCCCCCAGAAACCCTCAGTTTTGTTTTGTTTTGTTTTGTTTCCTGAAATTAAGAATCTCTTATGGTTTGCCTCCCTCCCCGGTCCCATCTTGTTTCATTTTTTCCCCCTCCCTACTCCCACAACCCCCCGCCCTGCCTTTCAAATTCCTCATATCAGAGAGATCATATGATAATTGTCTTTTTCTGATTGGCTCATTTCTCTCGGCATAATAGCCTCCGTGTCACCTGCTACATAATAAACCGCAGCAGTGATGTCATGTCTCCTCGTGACGTGTCTCTCTCTCTCTCTCTCTCTCTCTCTCTCTCTCTCTCTCACACACACACACACACACACACACACACACACACACACACACACACACAAATCCTGACTTAAACTGCATGGTAGAAATCAACTCACACACACTCCAGTCATCCTCAGAGATCTTTCTGTATTCATTTAGAAATGCCTTTTAAAACTGCACTCATCAGATCTTTTAAATGAGCTTAAAAAGTTCTCTCTCTCAAAAAAAAAAAAGATAGTACCCTTTCTATATTTTAAGTGAAATACAAACTTCATAAATCGATAAGTCAAGTCTGATCACATTTCGACAGGCATAGGCTGCTGTTATAAACGGAAATCTGAAATCTGTCTCTTTTTTTCCAATACAGATAATTGTCACCTACACGGATTCTGCTGCCTGGTGGATTAACTCGGTGATGGCTTTGCCCAGGATATCAGAAAATAGATGTAGGAAAATTTTTTTGCAAATCAAAGTTTTGATCATTTGTCTTAACATTTAATAAAGGGTGTTAGCAGGGATTGAAAAACACGAGGGAGAAAGCCTCATCCAAGCACCAAGGAAAAGCTTTCATTACGATTTCAGAATGCTACTGGAGACATCAAACAGAGCTTTTACTTGGAATAGAAATCTGTTTTTTCAAAGACAATTTCTGTAACCAGTATACCACCACATCCAGTAGGGGGAAATAGTCTCTTCATCAGTGTTACTCCCTTGCCTCAGGAAGTCAGGAACAGCAAGTGAGAGTCACTGCGAAGGGCTTTGTCAGCACATCTGAAGATGCCAGGATAGGCTGTGTGCGGGAGTGAAGGGAAGCCCCATCAGGGACCAGCACTGGGTATGCAAGCACCAGACCCTGACCTCTGCCCCTGGAGACAGCACGGGGTGTCATAATCCTGGAGAGAAAGGCTTCCATCCTAGGGGCTGCCCATGAAAACGGAGCACAGAGGTGAAGACCTTGTGAGATGGCCGTGTGATAGAAAATGATTCTACCCTTTTAGGGAGGGAATTCTCACACCTGTTACAACATGAATGAAATGGGAAGACACGATGAGTGAGATAAGCCAGACACAGGAGGAAAAATCTTGCTTGAGCCCAGGCACACGGGGTCCCTCGGGCAGCAAAACTCATAGAGACAGAAGATAGAATAGTGAGGGACCAGGGGCTAGTGGGCACGGATGGGGAAGGATGGTTTAATGCGGACAGAGTTTCATTTTGCAAGATGAGAAGAGTTCTGGGAGGGAGGGCGGTGATGACTGTACAGCAGGTCACTGAAGCCTGCCCTTCAGAATGGTTACATGGCAGCTGTGTGCGGACTCGAGCCCAGTGAGTCTGTTTCCAGAGGCAACGTAAGGCATCGTGTGGTTCTCAGAGTGTGTTTCCTGGTGCAGCAGTAGCATCATCAGGAACTCATTAGAAGCACAATTTTTTTCGGGCCCCGAGCCAGACATACTGAGTGAGAAACTCTCACCTGGGTGGTGAAAGCTCTCCGTGTGATTTTGAGACACACTCCTACTCGAGAAGGGGCAGAACGTGGAATCTGGAGCCAGTCCACCTTGCTTTCCATCCTACCTGTGTGGCTGGCCAGGCATGTGGTTGAACACAGGTGTTTAACCTCCTTGTGATACAACTCCCCATTGGTAAACTAAGGATGTGAATATTGTTTTGAGATAACTGATTGAAAATAGTTTCTAATATCATAATAACTTCTCCGTAAATGGTCAGTCTCATTAACACTTGAGAACAGCTCATCTTAATTATTTTATTAGACATCTTTCCTTACCTGCTCCATACCACAATGGTCCCAATAAAATGCTTGTTTTTATAAATAAGGAGACTTTCATAAGCACACATACTTCTAAGTTTCAGTGGAATTGGGGGTAGGTGCAATGGGTTTGATCCAAATCACAGAGTATAAAATTTATTTTATATGGAATACACTAAGATGTAGCTGTACTCGTGACATAGGAAAGAACATTAGGGTTCAGAACCAACAGCCAAGAAAAAAACACCTGAGACATCTTTGGTGCAAAAAGGTGGTTTTATTAAAGCACAGGGACAGGACCCCTAAGTAGAACCCTGGGGTCAAGGGGAGTGGCCCATGGTATCCTATCAAGTTGGGTGGGGCTTGGGGATAGCCTAAGTCTCTAAGGCATTTGAAAGCAAGGTTTCCAGGACCTTGAGGGGGCTCGCTATTGTTGAGAAGAGGTAATTTATTACCACCTAATAAAACCTTAGGCCTGAGACTCTTCAGATGTGTATCCGTGAGCCATTTGCTTGGGGGATGATTGCAGGGGAGGCAGAAGGGTGGTGGCAGAGAGATGAAGGGAGTTTCCAAAGGAATTTTTATGTGTTAAAGGAGACTCACAGAAGCCTGGGGCTGGGGTAAGATTGCCTCTTGCCCTTAGCCAAGTGTGAGCATCAAGGCTGCTGAGTTCCTAGAAGTCTGCTCTGCCTGTCTCAAGGACCTCTCAGTGGGCAGTAGGAAGTAAGGAAATTTGAATTTTCTTTTGCTTTCTCTTCCCACATCATAGGGGCTTAGGAGTCCCTGGACTTCTGTGAGGGTAGAGGGCCCTGTCTCACCAAATGCCTGGCCCGTGGCAACAAACAAACAAACCTCTCTATTGCTCATTGCATCCTAGACAATACTCGGCTGGAGATAAGTCTTCCTTCTAAGGGACACACAATAACATCTCTATTGAGGAACCTCAGGAAGAGTAAACAGGAGACAGCTCCAGGAGGCTTTGCAATACTCAGGAGGGGAGACTGCAGAGCTCCTCCCAGTGTTAATGACCCCGGTTCAACCACCCTGAGATTCTGCTAATGGAAGGATGGGGTTTAAAGCCATTTGCATCACTTTCTTCATTTAATGCATAAAGCAATCCTCTTGGCTCTGTTGGGTTAATGTACATGAACATTGTGAGATTGCCTTCCCACTGTCAGGAAGATTGGGGAATGAACCCTGATACAATCCATTCCCATCATTTGGATTTATCAAGGGTTTCTGAAGTAAGAACCATCTCAGTATTATGAATTTATCCACTTTGTCAGCAGTGCATTTGGATCTGTTTTGCCCCATACGCAGCATCTTTCATGGGAAAAATACCAACATGTGAAAAATTCAAACCTCTAGGCAGTCAACTAGAAGAGCCTAAAATGTCGTAGCATGCCCTCTGTTGGATTAAGATAGATGGAAGACACGTGTTAAATGAAGGGAACTGATATACTAGAAACAAGTAAAATCCCCATGCCTCACACTTAGGATGTGGAAATGAGCACATTGAGTAGGAGACCCTGTAGCTTGTATTTTCTGGAGGTCATTCTTAGATCAGTTTGCCAAGATGGCAGGTTCTGAGGGAATGGGGCTAAAGCTGACACATTGTATCAGGCAGAGAAGACAGAGGGGGTGGAACTTGAAGATACGAGTCACTAAATGGCATCAAGTGGCTTCAGGGCAGGGGTGGGAAGGCAGATGCATGGTCTTAGACACATGGACCACTCATGGCAAAGCCACAGGGAATGGTCTATTGGCCGCCCCACACCTCCCCCTCTCAGCCCAGCACCTGCTTATGACAGAAGAATGAACATAATGTTCCCTCTGGTCTTTCCCAGCTCAGGGACTCAGTTCCGGTCTTGCCTTCCACAGTCCGAAGATCCTCTCAGTACTCTGAGATGCAATCAACATTCATTCCAAACCAACAGTGAGAAGCAATGGGGAGAGCCTCCATATGGTTCTGCTTTTCCCTGAAAGAGAGAGAATTCCAAAGTGAAGTTAAAAGCAGAACTTCAAGAGTGTCTTTCTAATCACACAGTCTCATTATTCCTAGTTACTAATCATTGGAAGCCCACAGAAGACTGTGCCTCCCCAGGTCACTAAGGGTAGGTTTACACAGGTACAACAGCAAAGCAGTGAAGAGAGGCTACATACACACTACTGGACAGTGAGGGGGAACCAGGGGGCCTCTGCAAGGAGAGCAGACCATGTGCTACACTAACTGAAGGCTCGATGAGGACGCTGAAGGCTGGATGGGGTAGGGATTCGAATGGGTGCAGGAGGATTGGAGACGGCAGAAGGGTGGAAAGGATGCCTCAGGGTCTGCAGACTGGCTCCCAGGATCATCCCGTCATGCCTTGTGAGCTCCCCACCCCACCCCCCCTGCAGAGTCTTACCTTAGAGCCCAGACTGTCCAAGCCTACTCCTCAGAGATGTTGTGAGCTACACCCAAATGAGATATGCCAGAGAATACCTTATGAACACTCATTTCTCTACACTTCATTCATCACTTTTTGAATGAGAAAATAAATGAATTAAAGAAAATGACAAAGTATCTTGCTCTTTGTTATTTAGAGAGAGAGGTCTCTGCAGAGAGGAGTTACCAGATGCCCAAGAAACGGCCATGATTAATCTATTCTGCATCTGCTCACCTCATATTAACCAGTTTTGCATATAGCCATTAACATCACCCTCCTACCCACCCCAGGGGAAGAGTTCCTACAGAATGCCTTGGCCTTTGTTGTCCAAAGGACACTCTGTCACTTGCTTATGGCTGGAAATTTTGGTAAAGACAATAGAGGCCTAAGGGACTCTGCCATTTGAGAGAGCGTGGGATTTGAACAGTGGAGGAGTTCACTCATGTATTTATCAGTTGTCCTTAGTTCCCATGCTCTGTCTCTTCAGCCAGAAACTCCACAGTGGAAAAACCCAGCCATCCTGTGGTCTCCATGGAGACACCTGTGGTTTCCACGGAGATGCCTACAGCAAAGGGGGTCGACCCTGGGCTGGCAGCTCCCCTCAAGCCTTTCCCAGCTGCCCTCGGGAGAACAGCATGCTGGCCACCTCACTTCCAGACAAGTCTTTCCTTAGGCAGCCCTGATCTGCTTGGTCTTTACTCTCTTAAGGGTTGGTACGGAACCAAGAATCTCCCTTGGGTGTTGATGCGCTTGCTGGGACCTGCTTCTCCAGCACTGTACCATCTAAATCTTCCAAAAGGAGCAGTCTGTGAGAATCTGTGAGAGAAGGAAAGGAAAAGGGGGGAAAGGTCTTTGACTGGAACCACACAAGCACATCTTGAAATTGGATCATTAAACATACACACAATCTGGTGCAGGACATGGTGAGGCAAAGGGCCATGCTTGTTTGTGGAGAGATGGCCGCTGGCCTCTGCCCAGGGGCCCCAACACCAGGGCCGTAGGATGCATGGTAAGTTTCTTGTTGCAACTTTTGAATAATTTGCTTTTCATAAACTTACCAGATTAGTTTAACTAACCCCCTCCTTTTTCTCTTTTTTCTTTTTTTTATGTTATGTTCCTTGCCTTCCTGTCCTTCTAAGGATACTTCTCTGAGGAATAATAAATTCTTGTGAAAGAAATTGTATTGGTTAACAAATTCACAAGAAGAAATCATTCTAATTCAAGTATGATACAGTGTTTCTGCTTTGCACTCCAGTTTAAATATTATTTGCAATTCAGAAGTAACTCCTTATAATTCAGAAAAGTCTCTATTTTTCCCTAATGCATAAAGATACTGATGGATTGACTTTCTCTGATTGCAGGGGGTTGGATAAAGTCAAAGCCAATCCCGACCTGACCAAAGGCAAGACTTCTGTAAAGTACAATCAAAGGAACACGGAATGCCGAGAGCATCCTTGCTCCCTCACCCCTAGTCCCAAACTGCAGACCCCTCACTAGCAGACCCTGGGCAAGCCACTGGATACCTATCAATCATAACTCCCTCAGTAAATGCAAAAAAAAAAAAATTGGTTTAATACTTGTATAAGGAAAGAAAAGACAAAAAATCCATTAGTTGGCATACTTTAGAGTTTTAAAGTCTAAAATATTATTATTCTGTAAGTTCGTTGAAAATGAAAAGTTGCCACATCTTTTCTCTGTCTCAAGTAAGAGGGTATTTCCCTGGAAATGACGCTGAAATGTAACAAAACACCTCTCTCTGGGCCAGTCACATCACCTTACCCTACTTACCTTTCACCGAGATAGACTGGGAAAATAAAACCTGCCCAGAGTCTGGATAGGTCTATCATAGGGATATGTGGGGTATGAAGGCAAGGAGTCAGGCCAAGTCGAGGTTGGATGTGGGGGCGGTGATCAGAAGTCAGAACACGAAGGAGAATCCAGAGCTAGTTGTGTGGAATCAGTGTGGAATAGGGCCCTGACCTACAGGGACTCATGCTCCCACGTGCCAGGTAGCCTTAGGATTCTAGTTTCCATTTCTATAAGAAGACCCTTGTAGAATTCTGACTCTTCTCTGAGCTTGAAAGCTATGAGAAAAATAAGAAAGACAAAATTATTTAAAAATTAAATTTATATAAACATGAAATTTTCTATACAATTAAAACCACAAAAGCCTCAGTCAATGGGCAAAGTGTATGACTTCCTTCCAAACTACCCAGGCATTAAAGGGTGTCTCTCCGTCTTCAATATGGACTCCAAAGCTCTGGGCTCCATTCGTGTAGGCATCCTACGCACATCTGGGGAAACTGGGCCCTTCGGTCTTCAGTAAATAGGAGCTGGTTCCTGCCTCAACAGATTTCATTTGGTTCCTTCAATTCTTCTATTTCCTACCCCCGCCTGGTGGGACTGATGCAAGCTCCGTGGTGCCTTTAAACAGAGCTGCTGACCAACCACCTATGCAGGAGAATCATGAAGACAGACTCTGCCCCTCTCATGCACCCATAAAAATGGGACAGATCGTGGGCCACAAGCCACATGCCACATGGCCTTTTTAATTCCACAGTAATCTTGTTTCTGTTACGGTTTCATCCATTTAAATGGGAGTTGGGACCACAGAGAGCCTGGTCCTTCTCAAAACAGACTAGCTTTGGAAGCATTCCACTTATTAACAACTGACATCTACTCATAATCAGGATGGCTTAACTGCTTTAAATAATCTCAGTCTCCCTTTAACAAGACCAGAAAAAATTAGATAGACTTTCCCACTTTTAATCAGATCTCATGTATGCGTGATCTGTGTGGTATTCATTTCAAGTACAATGTATAAAGTCTGGGTGAAAATAAGATGAGTTTCAATATTTCGGTGTAGATAGTTATAGCTGACTTCATAGCTCTCCTTTTTCCTCTCCTTGTGAGAATTAAGAGATTACATATGTTAATTTCCTACTTTCTGAGCAAGTGCTTTGACAGCCCAGCTGGGGACACGTGAGTCTTTATAAATTAATATTTGTTTCAAGCAGCCTGAGCAACCCATCCCTTCTTAATTAATTAAAATCAGTTTTTCCAAGAAACGCTCTCCAAGTTTGAAAACCTACAGTTGAGTAGGAACAGGAATTCATTTAGGAACATTCTGTCCAATTAAAAAAAAAAAAAAAAAACTGTATGAAACTACAGACTTTTTTTTCACAGATTGCCAGAGCGAACTGTCCATTAAATATGACATGTTTGCAGTCCCCGTTAACTGCGTATGCAAATGAGCTCCTGCACACAGAGCTGACCCCCTTGGGCGCCCGGGTTTCATTTGGTGATGATGAGAACAAAGCTCATGCATCCCAAAGCCAGGCGTCTTTAATCTCACCCAACTGAGGGACACCAGCCCACGTGAAAGATCAAGAGGAAACCAACCATTCACTCTACGAAATGCTGTAGGAAGCCATCTATTCCTAGAATCCTTATTATCACAAGTACTATCTCTTACAAATATTTTATTTGTTCTTATGTGTGAAAACTGGGCCCTCTCTGGTGGCTGGTTCCGTAGCGGGAAGCTTATCAGCACAGGCAAGGGACAGAGAGCAGGGAGGGCTGTGCTGGTGTGGCCAGGACCTGGCATCCCTGCCCCATCCTCACCGCGAAGCCCAACGCGGGATTACACCATCTAGAGCTGACACTAGGAAAATGATGGGACTCCTGCATGTAATTGCCTTCCTGCTATCTTCTTCTTCTCTTGACCCAAGTTGTTCATCAGCAATGTGAATGTGTACAGATTTAAAAGTCACTCTGGTGCCTGGCGAATCTGGAAACACATCCTAGACTTAGAGTAGCTCCACCTGTACTTGTCAAAATGTCATGAAAAGAATTTTTTTCCCTACTGAGCTCCCATTTGTAGACTGCTCAAGTAGCTGTAATAGTAATACATTAGAAAAGATCATTCTACACGGGAAGACACACATCTCTGCCTGCATTTATCAGTTCCCACCACCTGCAAGATAAAATTATTTGCTAAAAATTATGCCCAACATCCCCTAGGCATGCTGACTTTACATAACAATACCATACTTGGGATATATTATTTTACAGTTCGGGGCTAAAAATTATGCAATAGTAGCTTTGTTTTATAGAAGATAAAATTTCCTAATTTACTACTGTTTTAAAACATACAAATTCTGGTGAAAACTTTTATTTTAGACTCACTAACAACGAAGCAGATTCTATCTCCTCTAAGATTAGCAAAGATGATTCATGCCACTCATCACTATCTCAGCTTGCATCCCAACGGTGCATGGGGCGTGGGGAGATAGGAAGCTGTGTGGGGCGAGTACTGGCCTCTTTGGGACAGTAGGAGGTGCTTGCAGATGACGACTTCACCTCGCAGGCACGCACGCTGGTGGAAAGCAGCAGAAGGCACCTCCAGGTGGGCGCCTGGACTGCACCGAGCCTTCCTGTCCCCGGCTGTGCGTTCTGCAGCCTGCAGATGCTCCCAGCCAGGACGGAGGGCTCGGGGACCAGAAGGCTGGCAGTCCCGGAATAATGTAGGACTCCATTGACTCCAGGCCCTCCTGGGGTCACGCTTGTCTTGGTACCATGCTGCAGCCCAGAAGACTCCCATGGGAGCTTTCCCCCTGCCCTCATCCCTCCCTCCCTTGCTCAGGGTCCTACCTGTCCCAGGCTCTGGAGGCTTTTCTAGCCTCTTCCCACTCCCTCCCATCTGCCCACCTTGCCTTGGCCCTAATGCAAGTCTTGCACATTTATTCCTTGCATGTTTATACCCTCCCTGCTTCGGACCTGCTCCTCCCGTCCTGTCACTCACTCCTGTCTTCGGTGACTTGGGCGCTGCTGAGTCACTCCGGGATTTCTTGCGCTCACATCACTCGACTCATGGGCCCCATTCGACACAATCTGTTCCTTTCTTCCCGAGACATTGTCCCTCTTGGCTCCTCTGGTCTTCTCTCCATGTTTCTCTCACCACGTTGAGGACTATTCTGACTCACATTTTTTTTTTTTTTCAGATTTAATACAGATCAGTTTCTCACACAATCCACATCCAACCCACCCTAGAATCCTATCAGCCCTGACGTTAATGTGTCTGGGGCTGCCTACCACTGTCCTGGGGGACCCTGGGCACCAACGGTTCAGCTCTTTCCTTCTCCTCTCCTCCCTGCCTTCCTTCGCTCCCCTCCACCCTGCCTTCAAGTCAGCGCACGTGTTCAAGCAGCAAATGTGGAGTTATAAACCGTGTCAGGAACCGGGTCCTCAATAAGCTTACCAACTATTCCACAGTAAGTGGTGCCGATGGCTAAGGGGGATTCATAACGGCTCCCTGAAAGAACATTTAACCTCCAGGACTGTTTCTAATTGGAAGAAATAAAAGAAAGGGAGGGAAGAAGAAAGTTTTAGCTAAGACTACCAGTGACCTTCCCGATAATACCAGGCATCTCTCTACTCCAGGAACAAAGTGGCTCTTCTTTTAGGAAAGTCCTGGAAATCTGTGAATGAAAACTTCAGGAAAGTTTGAATTAGATGTAAGATGGACAAAACATGAGTTAAGCATCAAAGTGCGTTTTGTTTCCTCACAAAAGTATCTTCCTCGTATTTACAAATTTCAGGATCCGGGGGGGTGCTTTTTTTGATGTGCTAAATGCGAGTGAGGGCAGGAGGAAAGGCTGCTTCTTTTCTCTGTCCCTGGGACCCCTGTACCGTCCGTGGCCAGGAGAGGAGCCACAGTGAGAGGCTCGACCCACCCGCGGGGTCTGCAGCCCGATCATCTTGAGGCCCTCGCATGACCCGCAGGCGGGGTGGAGGTGGAGGCAGTTTGGTGGGCGACAACCGAGGGACAGCTCCCGCAGACCCATTCTTAGCGCCCTTTGTCTTTATTTGCTGGGGACGAGACCAGAAAGAGACTGCACTGTCCACACTGACTATTGACTCCTGCGTTTTTGCTGGAGATGACAATAGTCCAGTGGACACACGGGAGTGACCTCCTGAAATTGCTCTAGAAGCACATCTGTGTGCCCCTCCTGAGTCCCAGCATAGTCAGGCTGCTGAGTCACCAGTTCCTGTGAGGCTTTCTTCAAGAAGCTTGGGTATTCATCCCGGACCCCGTCCCTGTTCTCAAGTTGTGAAAAAGGCCTTTGGAGCAATGGCACCATGGCTCACGTGCCGCGGTGCTCATGGGCCCCCGAAGGTCAGACCCTCACCCTTGCTGGCAAGGAAGGGCAACCCACTGTGCACCCATTCCCCAGACTCTTGGACGGTGTCATTTAAAAAAAAAAAAAAAGAAAGAAAGGAAAAAATAAAAAGTCATCAAAAAGGACAGGTGTTCAGAGCCCACATATTTTAGCAAATAAATAGCAGTTTTAAAAGAAAGCATTATGTGTGAGCCAACACCATTTGGCTGCCCTTATGTCGAAGGCACTTGAGCAAGTTTCTTTTTTCTCTTTTCTTTCATTTCTTTCTTTCTTTCTTTCTTTCTTTCTTTCTTTCTTTCTTTCTTTCTTTCTTTTTTAAAGATTTTATTTATTTGACAGAGAGAAACACAGCTAGAGAGGGAAACACAAGCAGGGGGAGTGAGAGAGGGAGAAGCAGGCTTCCCACTGAGCAGGGAGCCCAATGTGGGACTCGATCCGGGGTCTCCGGGATCATGACCTGAGCCGAAGGCAGTCGCCCAACCAACTGAGCCACCCAGGCACCCCATCTTTCTTTCTTCTTTCTTTTTCTTCTTTCTTTCTTCTTTCTTTCCCCAATACTTATATGTCAAAAACAATTTAGTGTTCTAAGGAGAAATTAAGTATTTCTTCTTTTTTGTGTTCTTCTGAATATCTCTAAAATTGCTTTTCCACATGGCTTAATTCTGAATTCTGTTAAAAAAAAATACCATGTCTACACACACAGTATTTCTCTAAAGATGTAATTATATTAAAATGATTATAAAGCAAAGCAGCAAAATTTCTAAAGAAACATAACATTTGCAAACCGTTTTCTCTTAACATTCACCTTCTCCCTCTGAGTGCAGACCAGAGCCAGGCTTGGGAGCAGGGCAGGGGCATCTAGAGAACGAGTTGTGGCAAGTGAGAAGACACAGGAAAGCCATCACTTAGAAGGAAACCTTACAAGAACTGCAAACCTATAGACAGGGATGGGGGTTAGATGTGGAGGTAAGAGTCCAGGAAGAGAACATTTTAGAACAAGAAGGTAGACATATGTAGTTACAGAAATCCTTTTTAGTTCCCCAGCACAGGTACCATTTCTGGTTGCATTCAGCAGGGGGAGGCAGGTGTGGAGTGTGCTTCTGCTCTAGCGGTCATGGCAGTGGCGGTGGAATTGAGCTATGCATGCACCTCTCGTCCTGCCAGTGTCCCCTGAGGTCCCATCTGTCTCCTTGCCTCTGTCCCTGTGTGTCTCTTTACTGTCCCTAAAACAGCCTTGAACCATGCTGTTTGATGGGTGAGTTACGGGCACCCAAGATGTCTACAGAACTTTGCTACATTCACTAAAAGGGAGACGTAGGATTCTAACATAATTCTCAATTTCCTGAGACCATATTCAAATAATTTTTTCTCCCAAGATAGTCACTTTGAAGGAGACATCACCTTGGGACACACACCTTCTGAGTGATCCTGGAGCCAAATGTACTGTTGGCCCACGGCCACACTTTTCACATATTTTTCTCAAGAACCTCCCAACAGAACTGGCATTTATAAAATATTTTCAAAGGGTAAATAAAATTTTAATGAATAAGCAACCTTGAACTTTCAACAGTACTTAATAGCTGCACTACATCCAGAAGCTTCTGAAAAAACTTGGATATTGGCCCAGCCCACATATTAAATGACAGAGTCAGATCATCACTGGTGCAGAAGAGAAAACGCACCATTTTAAGGGAGGCAAGTGGAGCATTTGTCCAGTTTTGCATTCGTGGCTGTAGGTTGAAAGTGATGTTTAGTTGCAGGCAATGCAACATCTCATTCATGAAATGACCACAGGAACTGGCCTGGCACTTGCCCTCATGATGTTTGGTGACCTGTACCACCTCACGGAGACACAGGGGAGATGTCTTTCATTTTATTCTTACAAGACTGTACATTCCCTAATCCAGGGTCTGGGGGGACTGAGAGGATGGGGAAGCCAATGTGGAAAACAGATGTGGGGAGCACGGGTGTGGAGCACGTTCATGCACTCCAAGATTCCCCAGGACAAGTGAGCTACCACTGATGTGGGAAAGGTGACAAAAGTCTCCCATTTTTGTGACAGAGGCTTCCCACACGGCCACCTCAGGGTCTGCTTGGTCTGCAAAGGCAATGTGCCCATGTGAGTGGGGTACAGCTCTCCCCGGGGCAGGTACCAGGTGCATTGAAGCACTGTCTCTACTTTTCAGAATCCCCCAGCTGAAGATGGCGCAAGAGGGGGTGACGTTGCCTGGGGCCACGTTGGGCAGACAGTGAGTTTGGACCTCAGACCAGTTTCCGCTTCTCTCCAGGACACAGGCTCATTGCTCTTCGATGCGGCTCAGAGGAATTCTGAAGAACCACCCCAAAGAACTAACTCCCTGACTCCACCTCACCTATGCTCTCAACTGGGAAGAGACCTGGGTCGAGTTTCTTTCCCTCTTTCTTTTCCTGTTGTAACATGGGGGGACGTCGGACACACTGGAACAAGTGAGAGAGGCTGTAGAAGATGGAATCACTGGAAAGAGTCTCGCTCTTTCATTCTGTTTGGAAAAGGAAACCATGGGCAACCATTGGAGTAGAAGAAAAATGACTGGACTTATTTGGAAAGGCATCTGATTAGCTAACATCCAAGGAGGCCCAGTGGGCTCCCCACCTCCCGATGTTCACTCTAGGCCACAGTTCACCTGCCTTCGCCGCAGAGTTCAGAAAAGTATATTTCACCTCCAGTACCACATTATCAAAGATGGCACCTTCCTTGTTGAGCTCACTGTGGTTCTGGGCTGGCTCGTGGGACGGACACAAGCTGTCAGGCATTGAGGACAGCACTGCCCAGCCCCATGGAGATGCTTATGTGGTGGGAGCTGAGCTCTCAGGTCATCTGGTGGCCAGTGAGGCGTGAGGAGTGTCAGCCATCCTGAGTGAGCTTCAGTCTCTGGACCCTGTGACTGGCCAGCAGCTGGGCTGCACCTTCACCAGCAGGCAAGTCCCTCCTGGGCTTCTAGCATTCAGGAAGGAGATCAGGTGATAAATAGCCATTGTTTTAAGCTGCCAAGATAAATTTTGTGCAGCAATGGGGAAATGAACACGGAACCTGTTGTTCGATCTTGTCTACAACTAAACATCACTTTCAACCTACAGCCACGAATGCAAAACTGGACAAACGCTCCACTTGCCTCCCTTAAAATGGTGCGTTTTCTCTTCTGCACCGGTGATGATCTGACTCTGTCATTTAATATGTGGGCTGGGCCAATATCCAAGGTATTACTAAGGGTAATGGGATGGCAGGCTTGAGAGCCCCCAGGGGGCTGGAGAACACGTGGACGAACACAGGCTGTCCACTATTGTGTTTCTCCAACAATACGGTCACTCGAGGGTGGTGAGGAGGCAGGGGCAGTGGCAGCAGACCTGGATTTTCAGGAAGCTCTTGGGTTTACTGCAGGGGACCAGCTTTCTCAATGAGGTGGGGGACACAAGGAGGAGGATCAAGGGTGACCTGAAGCTGTGGCTCAGTCACTGGTTGGGAATGGGTTTTGAGGTGCCTGTAGGAGTTCTGGGTCTGATTTTAGAAATAGTTTGTAAGGCCCATTAAATGGTTGGTTGGAAATGCTGGGAGGGCATTGGCCACAAGACTAGGAAATCAGAGTAAAGGTCTGGGTTAGGGTGTGCATTTGGGAGCCATCCCCGTCGTTGGGGCCTCAGTCTGGGGACTGAGGGAGCTCTCCTGGGGAATGAGCAAAGAGAGAGGAAGTAAGAGAGCCCGGGGCTGAGAATCAGGATGCCTGGGAATGGAGAGATTAGGAAGAAGAGTGAAGAGACTGAGAAGGGGCAAGGGAGGAAGGACAGTCGGTAGAGCAGTTTCACTGAAGCAAAAGAAAAGGAAAGGTCTAAAGGGATTGCCAGTGATTGATTCCCAAAGCTGTTTACCAGCCAACCAGGAAAAGGACTGCACCTTAACCTAGGCTTTGATCCACAGAAGTCATGGTCATGGTCCCTGTAAGCCCAACAGCACTGCTTGCTTGTGGAGTCTGACTGAGGAAGGAGGCACCAGAAGAGGATGAAGAGGCAAGCAAAACCACAGGAGCTAGTTCCGGGGGCTCTGCTGTAAGGGGAGCTGAAGAGTGGGTGGTAGCTAAGTGCCTGGGGCCAAGGAGAAGCTTTTAACATGAGAGAAATCATGGGTTGCTTGAAAAGACGCAAAAGCATTCCCCGATGAAGGTATGCTTGAACGCACAAGTCACGGAGTAGCTCAGAAAGGTCAGGACTTCTTACACAAACGAAGAGCTTGGCTTTCCCCTGGTACCGGAATGATGCATCCACTCACCAGAAGACACAGCAGAGGCAACGGGGCCTCTTCTGACTTCCTAGAAGTCAAAGCAGGGTTAGCAACTGAGGAGGTAGAAAGTAGAGAAGACAGGCAAACATGGACTAGCCTAAGGTATTACTAAGGGTAATAGGATATCAGGCTTGAGAGCCCCCAGGGGGCTGGAGAACACGTGGACGAACACAGGCTGTCCACTGTTGTGTTTCTCCAACAATATGGTCACTCGGGGCTGGGGCTTGTCCTGGGTGGGCTGGAAGGAGACAGCGTCCAGGGAACTAAAGAGTGCTGGAGGGTGTGACTGGAAAGGAGGGGACGGCTACACACTGTGGACACAGGACACTGGCCCGGGACCACTGTGCTTCTGGGTCCTGGGGGCAGTGGGCGCAGTGGGGCTGGAGGTGGTTAGAGTATCAGGCACCGCCAGAGGTAAACTGGAAATGGAGGAGGCAGAATTAACAGCCTATTTGGATTATTGTCTTTTATAAATAGTTCTTGTCTTGTCTTCTCTTCTTTCCTAAATTTAGGCTAGAATGCCCTCCATCTAGTTTACCATGGTGTGTTACATGTCCATCATTTCGAACTTTTTTTTTCTGCTTTATTTTCTGGTAAATATATGTTGATTAGTTTTTTCTTATTTTGCTTTTAATTTTGAAGAAATAACTCTTGAATATGATGTTATTAAACAGTAATCATTCTTTTTTGTAATCTTTCTATGACACTTGAGTTTTGACTTTCATGAAGAGAATGTACCAACATTTATCTAATATCTTCCGTATTTCTTTTTACTTTTTAAGATTTTATTTATTTAGGGGCACCTGGGTGGCTCAGTCGTTAAGCATCTGCCTTCAGCTCAGGTCATGATCTCAGGGGCCCGGGATGGAGCCCC
Organism: Spilogale gracilis; assembly: GCA_004023965.1. Lineage (NCBI taxonomy): Eukaryota > Metazoa > Chordata > Mammalia > Carnivora > Mephitidae > Spilogale > Spilogale gracilis. Next base: position 126,191 of record PITA01000862.1, read on the forward strand.
GCATCAGGCTCCCTGCTCAGCGGGAAGCCTGCTTCTCATTCTCCCACTCCTCATGCTTGTGTTCCCTCTCTCACTGTGTCTCTCTGTGTCAAATAAATAAAATCTTAAAAAAAGATTTTATTTATTTATTTGACAGAGATAGATCACAGGTAGGCAGAGAGGCAGGCAGAGAGAGAACAGAGGTAACAGGCTGCCTGCTGAGCAGAAAGCCCTATGCGGGCCTTGATTCCAGGACCCTGAGATCATGACCTGAGCTGAAGGCGGAGGCTTTAACCCACTGAGCCACCCAGGTGCCCCTCCTCCACATTTCTTTTCTGACTTCTCTGACATGCAAAGCTGCCTCTTCCTAAAATGTGTATGTGTGTATATATAGGCACTTAGAAAATAAACAAATCTGTACTGTTTATTTTCTAACTAGCTCATTTTTTTCTCGTCCAGCAACATTTAAGTGATCAATTCTGACTTTTTAAAAATAATTTAGATAGCTCTGCTACTAGCCAGTCTAGGAATATGAATCCTTGAGCTCCCTAAACCCGTAATATTTAAATTACTAGAACAGCTCTTTCACTGCTATGAATAAGTGGAAACATTATTCAATAATCTCACTCATTGTTGAATAGCATATAATAGAGGCAAACTGTAAGAATTCACAGCAAAATGATAATGACATTTTGAATCATCAGTTATTAAGGATAAACTTACTTTCTAATACAAAAGGAATTAAATCAAAATAGAAGCCATTCAGAGAACCACTTGTTCCTTCCCACTTCTGTCAAGAATGCTTTATAGACAGTGCACATTTATGTCAACACTCCACGATGAAATAGACAGCAAGATTATCTACACAAAAACATCAGGTACTCTCCAGTTCAATGCAATATTTCTTATGCATCTCCCAAGTTCAAAGCATTTAAAAAAGGTTCAAATCAATGTTGGCCCAAGTTTTGCTTCACTTCTGATATTTTTTCAATAAAAATACTTTAATAAAAATCAAGCTAAACTTTAACAAATATCATTTATAGAGTAGTTATAGTAAAATAATAAAATTGATTCACCTAAACCACCAAGTCAAAGAATGTTGGAAAAAGCTGAAGATGATGAAGACAATGATGTAGAGAGCTGACATTTTTAAGAACATAATTATTTGCTAGATCCTGTGCAAAAAGAGATAAAAATGTTACTACATTTGGTCTCTAAAACAGTCCAGTGAGGTATGTGCTTTTATTATGCCATTTTAGGATAACTAAAACTGATTTTGGGGTGGAAAAACTGAAGCAAAAAGAAGTTAAGTAAACTGACAATGATCTCCCAGTAGAAATAGAATAACCAGAGCTTGAGCCCAGTTCTCTTGATTTCAGCATCTGGATAGTTAAGTATATTAAATATCCTGTGTATATTATAGTGTTTTACCTACAGTTATGCAAATGAGAGAATTGACATATTGTAACAACTCTGTTCAATATTATACAAAGCTTTGAATGTTACTGTATTTTGTAGAAGTACACACACAATAGACTTATGCAACTTATATATAATTAACATTGTAGCATATGTCTTATAGTTAAAGTATTCAAATAAGAAGATGTGAACTGAGATGCTCCTAATTGAGTTGCCTATGTTGTTTTGTTTTGTTTTGTTGAGGGAGGTAGGGCAGAGGGAGACAGAGAGAGAGAATCTCAAGCAGGCTTCATGCCCAGCTTAGAGCCCAACACAGGGCTTGAACTCACAACCCTGAGATCATGTCCTGAGCAGAAATCAAGGGCCACACACTTAAGCAAGGGAGCCACCAAAGTTCCCCAGAGTTACCTGTGTTTTTTAGGTTGAAATTCATAAGATATATGCTAAAGAAGTTTATGTAGAATTTTCAAAAAATTTTGAGATTTTTTTCCATATCAATTTCCCATCGAATCTGTTTCCTGACGTTTGTCTTCAAAGTTCTTAATTTATTAGAGCAAACAACTGGTTTTCAGGAATAAAATCAACCAAAGGAGGTCTGTCATTAGAATGCAGAGAACTCAGGGAAGCTCCTGCAACAGCCCTCCTTCTTGAGAGAACGCTGCTGAATCATGACAGGTGCCAAGTCTCCACAAGCTGAAACAGTTTCAGAGCCAAATAAATGGTACTTTTTGTAGTCCTGCCAATCAGACAGTAAATACTCATCAAGATATCCTATTTCCTGGGAACTTAGTACCTAAAAGGAAAAAAGACAAGTTTGGGATAGACTTCTTACAGTGTGAGCATACATATCTTATCTCTCAAATCATTGAAGTGAAAGGATCACACTTTCTGCAACTTGTTAACTGGTGAGGAAGAAACTGGGTGGAACCAATCTGAGGAAGACTGGCCGGAAATTAGAGCTTCTTACGTTAGTATTAAAATCAAGGACTCTTACATTCAGACAATGGCATATTATTCAATTCTGAATAGCAAGGAGCCATCAAGCCATGAAAAAGCAGAGGAAACATAAGTGCATATTTACTCCTAAGTGAAAGAATGGAATCTGAAAGGGTTACACGCTGTCTGATCCCAACTGTATGACATTCTGGAAAAGGTAACAGTATGGAGACAGTAAGAGCAGTGGGTGGGGAGCTTGGGGAAGGGATGAATAGACAGAGCACGGAGGAGTTTGGGGACCATGAAACTACTCCGTGGGCACCACAATGGTGAATACACCATCCATTTGTCCGAACCCCTAGAATGGACAGCATCAAGACTGAACGCTAATGTCAGCTCCGGGACTTTGGGTGATTGGGACATGCCACTGTAAGTTCATCCGTTGTAGGGAATGTGCTCTCTGGCGGGGGATGCTGAGAGTGGGAGGGGTATGCGTGTGTGAGGACGGGGGTGTGTGGGAAACCTCTGTCCCTTCTGCTCAGTACTGCCGTAAGCCTAAAACTGCTCTCAAAAAATAACACCTTAATAAGAAAACAACAAAAACCCCACTATATCAAAGTTTTTTAATAAAAAATACATGGACGAATTATATATTTATTAAAGAGAGAGATTTAGTTGGAGAAGGAGGTGTACGGGGAGAAACTAGCTTTGGGTAAGAAGGCCCGCATGTGAATCCGGTCTGTTGTTCATCACTGTGAAACTGCTAGTGACTTCTGTATCTTCTAGATCCTTGAGTCAATATTCCCTCTCGGGGTCCAAGCTCTCTCTCTCTACGTTCTCTGTGAGACACCTAGGACACAGGGAACATGCGAGATGCTCTCTTGGTCATATCCTACAGCACCAGTACTATGTAAATAATTCTGATATCTTAAATATTGTTCACTGATCAAACTCCAATTATAAATTTCAACTTTACTATGCTATTATTATTAATAAACTAGGATTCACATACAAATACATCTACTGGTATTAATTAGATATTAAACAAGATATTAAGCAATGAAGAGTAAGACCAAATAAAGTTGAGGAAAGGCTCTCCGGTAAGTCACCTGGCATCTTCGCCCCGGACAGGAGGGGGAGAAACCACGGGGGCGTGGGGGGGGAAGGGGCCAAGGAATGCACCTCCCAGTATAAAGGACAAGTTAGCCTGATCACAGCTGCCCTGCAGAGAAGAAGGGGAAGGTGGCAGGATCTTGTCCGAGAGGATGAAGAAAGTGCAGGTGCCGCCCGGCAACCAAAAGTTGTAGGAACATCAGTGCCGCACCTCAGGTGACATGGAAAACTCTTTCTGGGGGAAAGTGAAGAGTCTGCAGTCTGTGCAGTTCCTCGGGATTATTTAAAACACTCTACTCTTTTTCTACTTTATTGTTCTGATCTTTATTGATCTTGGTATCATCTGGAAAATATTATTAGGAGTCCTTTCAGGGTCCTGGTGAAAATAAATACATATGCACTCAGACACCAGCAATCGAGTGAACCTTTCTTTTCTGATTTGAAAATTTTACTTGTTTAACCAGAATAAGTTTTGATAATGGAAAACAATTTAAGAACCAATAAATGGACAAAAAGGAAGAGACATGTGTCTATCTTTTATTATTTTAATATATTACCCAAGGACTACATTTTTTAACAAATGGACTTCGTCTAGAGAGAAAGCAGAGAGCTCTGGTGTCGTCACACTGAGCTCGCCACTCCCTCTATGTGGCCACACCCTTCCCTGTCTGCACAACGCCACCTTTATTTATTTTTATTTTTTTAAAAGATTTTATTTATTTATTTGACAGAGAGAGAGATCAGAAGTAGGCAGAGAGGCAGGCAGAGAGAGAGAGGAGGAAGCAGGCTCCCTGCTGAGCAGAGAGCCCGACACAGGCCTTGATCCCAGGACCCTGAGACCATAACCTGAGCAGAAGGCAGAGGCTTTAACCCACTGAGCAGCCTAGGTGCCCCCAAACTCCATCTTTAATTAAAGTGAGTTATGCAATGATCCGCTCCCTTTTCACCGTGGGCTCCCGAGGCTTGTCCACTTTTCATACTGCCTACTCAAATCCGTGTAAAAAGACCAACACAGAAGTTTGCCTAGCAGGTTTTCTTAGATTTTTTTAGTAACCCTGTGAACCTGAGGTAGCTTTCTTTCAAAATCTACTAAATCTTCAAACTTGAAGGAATGACTTTCCTTTCTCAAGGCTTTCTCTTTTCTTTTCTTTTTTTTCTTTTTAAAGATTTTATTTATTTGACAGAGAGAAACACAGTGAGAGAGGGAACACAAGCAGGGGGAGTCAGAGAGGGAGAAGCAGGCTTCCTGCCGAGCAGGCAGCCCGATGTGGGACTCGATCCCAGGTCTCCAGGATCATGACCTGAGCTGAAGGCAGTCGCTCAACCAACTGAGCCACCCAGGTGCCCCAAGGCTTTCTCTTTTCTTTGACTATCTTGTTCCAGTTGCATACTACAAAGAAACTAAAGATTTGATTTTCTTCTCATACAATTTAGTAAAAACCAAACCAGCTATGGAAAAATGTAAACAAAACTTTTATATTCTCTGTAGCACTTTACATGAGCCCCTTAAAATAGGACAGTGAAAGAGAACGCCTGCTGTTTTCATTAACACATTTCCTTCCTCAAAACTCTAAAACAATTTGGAAAGGAGTTTGTTAAGGGAACATATTTTGGAATAACTCAAACTGACATACAGTATTTCTTAAGTGTTTCTAGAAGTACATTGTATTGAGATTTTACTGTCATCATAGTTTTGTGTTTCCTTCCATGTAGGTCTCTTCAATCAAATTCAATCATGAGAGCAGGTGAATATACACAGGGAGGAAAGCCTTCTTGCTTCCCAGATGATTTACCTTGCCGTTCCTATCACACACACTTTCTGATTCAACGAGACAGAGCACATTGCAAGACACAAAACTGAAGATACCTGGGATGGCTATGAAAAGAATGGATACATGCCAGAAGATGGATCACTGGAAACTGGGCATCAGTAGTGGCCACAGGTGCACAGCTGTGCTGGGTAACAGCCTTCAGAAGCTACGCAGGATAGCGCAATAGTTCATTCAAGGCAAGATGATGTTCTGGGAAGATGTTAGAATTTTCAGGGAGAAAGGCATAGCTTTGAGTATTAACTCTACCTCTTTGAGCTTTATGACTTGAATCTCGTTATAGGCTCTTTGCTCAAGCGTGATGCATGAACGAGTGTGCTCAGTTTACCAGCCTCCAGGATTCTCTAGCATCGTAAGTGTGCATAAAGAGACTGCCATGTGGAAGGCACTCAATCTATGGTAACATTCTTGTTTTATTATCGTCATTATTATTATGCCCCACATTATCTTCTGAAGAACTCAAGGGAGTGCACTACAGAAGACTCCCTTGCAGATATTCAAAATTAAATGCTTATGCTTGAAATATTAAGGTTCAATGATCTGAAAAATTCACTTATGTGATAAACAACGTTCTTCAGAGCTTTTGAATAAATGATGTGTGAATACACATAATTGTGTTTTTATAGAACTTGCTCTTGTGTGTACAATATAAATTGTGAAGCGTGCATATGCATATCTGTGTAAGCACGATGTTGCATTCAAACATATTTGTATTAATTTAATAGGCATTAGGTATTTGCCCCAGTGCACAAATAATTATAAATAAGTTAGAAGAGATAAAAGAAGTTGAAATAATTAACACATATTATATGTATGTATATCACACACATAGCACATAGATAGCCAATGTTTAACAAATATTATCCTGTATCTTACAATGCAAATTCATAACATTTTCCCATCTATCTACATCAGAGCTCCAAAGTCATAGAATAGATCACATCTAGTAAATGAGACTGATGGGATAGGCGTTTTTACATTGTTGCCTTCATTTTGTTGACTTCTCTGAGCAGCTTCTAATAAAAACAGGAAATGTATATTCAGGTCCTCGTATGAGGATATGTGCTCACATATGTTCACAGACATGAATCATCACATGCACACACACACCACACACACACACACACACACACACACCCCTAAGATCTTAGGGATGAATCCTAGTGGGACTCAGAGCCTCCTGCTGGAACTCCAGGTCTCAAGCCCAGGTTGAGGGGACCCTTCCTGCTTCCTGTAGGGTCAGTGCAGTGAACATGAGAGCAGCCTCGCTGGAGCCCCTCTCTGCTCACCTGCTCACTCCTCGTCTTAACACAGAGCCCAGTGAGAGTGACTACCGAACAGAGGAAACTGTTATCAGGCCTCCAGTATGACTGTGAAAACCTAAGTCTTTAAATCGACTTCGTTGAATTTGAGAATAGAATCTGAGACATGCACTTTTTGCCCTAAATCCTCAAATCTAAAGGGTTTTGTTTTATTTGTTTGTTTTTAATAAACCCAGGTAAGGTAGGAGGGTTCTACTCTAACCTCTGAGACTCTGCACCCTGAGACTGTGATGGAATGGGTCGCAGAAGCAGCTGCGTCCAGAGTGCGACTTCTGTCACTTGACCTTAAGACTATGGAGACGCTCCGGAGAGATCCTCGGCATCATTTGGGCCAGAGACTGAGTTTCTGCAGTGTGGACACCTCCTCCCTTCCCGGCTCCACCTCTGCACCTCCAGGCTGCAGGTGGAGCTCTGGGGCAGGAAGGGCTCCCCCAGGAGCATGAGCTTCTGGAGGACCGCGGAGGCCCCAGGAGGGAGATGAGGTTGCGGTCTATGTTTGCTGAGTGCGGCTGAGGTTTCTCTGTAGCAAATCCAAACTGGCCACCCAGAGAGACGAACCATGTTGGTGTTCAGAGTCAGCCGGGCACAAATCAGAGTTGCCAAGCTAACTGCTACTTCCTGAGAGCTCACTCTGTGCCCGGCACTGGGTATGCAAGCTAGACCATGCCCAGAAGAGTCCTGTCTCTAACCTTCACCCCATGGGCTCTAGGAGGGGCCTCAACAGGGGCTCCTGGACTCCCTTCCTTTGCTAACAGCAGGAATGAGCCTCGGATCTTCTGGGCCATTCTGGTTAATGAGACAGACTCCACAAACCCAGATGGTCTTCCTGGGGAGTCTTTCTGGAAAGCAGGGCAAGTATTATCCTCTCACATTGATGAGAGAACAGTCTCACAGATCCACGGGGACACATTCCCTCTCTCAAGGATCTGGAATGGTAGAGTCAGGACCAGAACCTAGTTCTCTGGGTTCAAAATAGAGAGCCAAGACATTTTCTAATCATTCAGTAGAAAATAATGGGACATCTGCCTTCCAATTTTCATTGCTTTATGACTACATTTCAGGAGTTCTTCTTCAAGGGCAATGAGGGGGGCATGAGTCCTCTGGTGGCTCAGGTGAATATAGGCTGTGCGCTCCGGTCTGTTAGCAGGAATATGAATCCACAGCGGCCGCCCAGAGCAGGCCCAGGTCTAGAGCAAGGCCACTGTTGATGCTATTTCACAGGTTTCACAACATGGGGGCATCATGGTTACTTGTTAAGTGGAGCAAATGAGCTACCTACTTACAGGTGGACTGAGAGCATCCCAGCTTACCCCGTCACACAGAGCAGTCCAGCTTAAACCGGGAAGGTGGCAACGCAGACTCCGCTCTAGGATGGCCCAGCCCCCGCTGCATCAGCTGCTTTCTGAAAAAAGAATGTGAGGTTCTTGCCCTACAGTGGAACTCAGAGTGTGAGGAAACTGTGTCTTGGTCACAGAGACATGAAGTCCTTCAACTCAGAGGCAGAGTTATTCTGAAAATCAACACTGAAAAAATACTTGGTCAAATGCTTACTAAGCATTAGTTATTACTAATGCTAATAATAATCCACACGCACTTGAGAATATGCAAGACCCACACATGTGGTGTGCACCATTGTTCTCAGGCCTCAGGCACCTTAGAATAGCCTTCCTCTGCAGGCATTCTCCTAAGTCTCACGCAGCACAGGCCTTCTGGAGAACTGAATCTTGCCCAATGTCAACGCCATCGGGGTGTCTCAGGGAGGTGTTGGGGCAAGTCCAGGAGGTCCTGGAGATGGGGGCTGACCTTTCCCGGAAATCCTCCAAGGTAGGCCTGAGTCTTTCCTTAAATTAATTATTCCTTGATGCACTAGACTGAGATTAAAGGCTAGCTCTCCTTCTTTCTGTCCTATTTTGTATAACTACATATAACTAAGGATATGAAATCTGCACAGTTCTGTGTGATCTTTGGACATGATTTGACCATTTACAACTTCTTTTGGATTTTACATTATTCAAGGAATTCTGTGTGTGTGTGTGTGTGTGTGTGTGTTGTTTGTGTGCTACAAGTGTCCTATGTGTGACCATATATGTACGTATGTGCATACACACACACACACATGCATTGTGTTTAAATCACACATATGCACACACATAATTTAAACTTGCACAAGTCAAAGCTGAGTTGAGAAAAGTACTTCTGCTACATAAAACCATTTAGTTGTTCATTCAATGAGTCTATAATGAACAGTGATTGAATGCGATACCTCACCAGGTTTACTTAAGTTAAAGAGATAGAAAGTTTGCCTGCGAATTGTGAATGCAGAACACAACACTGCAATAAACATGTTAATACTATTAATTACATACTTACAAATTCATTTATTCCTCTCAACTTCTGCTTATATACTTTTATTGACCTGAGACATTTGGAATGAGCTTCAGATAATTAAAAAACAAGCAGAAGAGCCCTTCGTCATCCATTTCCTCCACCTCCCCCTTCCCCTGTTTGCTGGTGTGCACCCAATTCACGTCTTGATCCCGCTGCTCTTGTCTGGCTTCCAGACCCATCCATCAAAGCCTAAAAGACATCCATATTCTTAACAAGATCAAACTCCAGAGAGACTAGACCATAACCTAATGAGACATAGGGCTCTATTGCATTGGCTGCTGCCAGTCTCTCTAATTCAATTTGTCTACTGGTTATTTTCTAGTCTTGTTGCTTCAAGCGGTCCTCTCCCAAATTCTCTAAATGTCCGACCGCACTCCCCTGCCTGAGCAATCTGACCTCAAGAACTTCAAGCTCTTCTCTTCCCACAAGGGTCTCTTCTTTCTATCTACTCAGGGGGCTGTGCAGCAATCCAGAATTCTTAGGACTGCTCTTCCTTCTCCACATCTGCCCCTTGGTCATCTGTCAGGGTTCCCACCACCTTTCTGGTCCCTCACCCCATCACTGCCATGGTTAGAACTTGTCACGGCCAGCCCACATTGATCAATCACCTTGTTGGGCTCCTATTCCTCTTCCTTTGCCTCTTTAACCTTTCATATGTATGAGGATAGAAAGGCTTTCTCAAACACACATCTTAAATCACAGTAACTTCAAGCTATTCAAGTCTGTTTCTCAGGCCTTCGAAAATCAAGTACACAGACTTCCACACAGCAGCGATATCCTGCATGACACAGCTCTGTCCTATCTATCTGGTCCCGTCGCTCAGTACGTCCCACCATCATGAACAATATCTGGTCATCATGACTTTTGTGTCTTAGTGGTTGGTAGTTATTTGTTTCTCTGTGTGACCTTAGATAGTGTAGGTATATTGAGGATGATGTTTGTTTGATCTTTGAACATCCAGCACATGGTGTGATGCCCAGTTTAATGATATTTGTTTTAAATGAGAAATGAATGATCAAAAGAAGGCACATGATGCATTCATTTATGAAACATATTTTTGTGATCAGCAATTAGGATTTAAGGATTATTAAGAGATGGCACTTATGGTGACACGCCTGGTTTCACATGCCTAGACCCACAACTGACAGCAAAGTGGCATTCATCAACCTCATCACTAGTGACATGGCGGGCCAGACTACTTTTTGTTGTGGGGGTTGTCCTGGGGGATATTCAACACCCTCCCTGGCCCCTCTACGTTGGCTGTCAGCAGAGTCCCATCCTGACCCTGACCATCAGGAAGGCTCCAGGGATCCTCCCAGCTCTAAGAACAACCCCTGTTGAGAACGGGGGCAATCTGTACGCCTGCTCATCTCAACACTACAACACGAGTAACGCTATCACTGTCATCATGACAATAGCAGCAGCACATTGAACTTGGAAGGAAAGGCAGGGGCTTAAGATGTTCACATATATATATAAATGAGGGAGCATGGCTTCAGAATTCAAGAGTCCTTAAATATTCACCTCAAACTGTTCCTGCTCATCTGTTTTACTGTATCTCTTTTTACTAATGTACTGTTGATGTCTGTGAATGAATGACAATAGTAAGGGAAGAATATGGGAAATCATCCATACATTTTCCTCAAAGATTTTTATCAATGCAGCTTCCACAACTTGTGCTTATGATAATTACATGATTAGAAATCTAACTTAGAGCAAAAACAATAGTGATAATTATCCAAGTTTCTCTTCAAAATCTCAAGTCTATGTAAACACATATCTAAAGATTAATCATTCCAATGTCTTAATTCATCTGAGGGCAATAGATAGAATTTTTAAAATTCATTTTGGGGATTTTAAAAAATAAATAACTTTAAAATTCTCCCTGCATGTGGCTATTAAGTAATGATACCACATTGTTGACGTCTTTTAAATAAGAACATTTTGATACAAAGTAACTGCACTCACAGTTTTATACAAAGTGGAAGACACACATCAGGAGGGGTTGATCATTAAGTCAGCTCGTGTCTGGGTGTATAGTCCTGCACGTGCATAGAAGCACTTTCTCAAAATCTGCAGTGTAGATTCAAAAAATACATTTCAGCTTTTTTTAGCCCCAGTTTAACATCCATATTTAGAAGAACATAGGTTTTCTAAAACTGAGACTTGATATAGCAAAGCAAGGTCATATCAAATCCTTCTGAACTCAAGTGTCTGACCTTTGGAACCTGACCGATGTATGGCTTCTGGTGTTTGTTATCGACTTCTGCTCCCACCCCTGGCTTTGTTACTCCAGTAAAATATATATACATATATATGTATATATATGCATGATATATATGATAATCATAATGATAAATAAATAATAAAAGTAAAAGAAAATTAAAGAAAAAAGAATTCATGGAATACTAACATATCCTTTAGTGATTCCATTCTTTGTTAAGTTCTTTCTAGAATATTCTAGAAAGAATATTGACACCGCCAAACCTCTCTCCTAATATGTTGAAGACTTCCTGTTCTATCTTTGAAGATTTAGTTCATGTGTTCTCTCTATTGCCACTGCGGGGTGTCCCTACCTCAATTTTAGCATCCAGAGAGAGGTTGAAAATGCTCACCATTAAGGTCATCTTCCAGGCTCTTCCCAAGATCAGAGAGAATTTTCACTCACCTGTTCATTCCCAACAGGAAGTGTCACACCTAACACCTAGTTGTTTCTAGTTAAATAGTAGTGTCCCGAGTGCAGTTGAATTTTGTGAAATCGCAGTGAAATGTGCTCACTGAGAACTGCTTTCTGGAATGGTTGGGAGGATAGAATGAGTTAATGTAGGGGAATTTAAATACTGACTCCATTTCTCGTACTCTGTGGACTCGGTCAAAATATTCACTTATCTTGATTCCAGTCTTTAACATCTGTACAAATAATGTCATCATAGTCAAGGATGATGGTATTAGGATCATATGAGAATAAGTTCTTAGCTCTTGGAATAAATACTTAGCTCTTGGCACATAGTGGGTCCTCAATATTTAAGGAGCTAAAGCACAACTCACTTAGTATAGAGATGGGCATAGCTTGCTTGGAGCTGGTTTTATCTTCCTGTGTTGTCACTTATGCTTTATAGTTTTATGAAATGGCAATTTTATGTAATCAACAATCATCACTGTCTATCATAAAATGTATCTTCCTTAACCAGAGCTTGGGATTTAACATAACACCATTTATAATCACTAGTAAATATACATTAATTTAATGACATTTGCTGTGGGAAATTGTTTTCAAGTAGTCACTTAGTTCTTTTTTTGTCATAATTTTTTAAATAAATTAAAAATAAGCTTTGCTGACAAACATAGGGGAAGGGAAAAACAGTTAAAACAGAGTGGGACACTCCCTGTTCCACCTCCAACATGGAGCAAGGCTAGACCAAACTAGAAATCTGTTCTTCTTGGACACTTCAGAGAAGCGAAGGTACAGTGCACAGCATGGCTCAGAGGTCTGGACGGAAAGGTGAACATGGACGACCCCAGCTCAGAGCCCACCTGGAGGAGAGGGTTTTGGAGCTATAAGCTGAGGGAATGTGGACTGACAGTTTGAAGTAACCTCCAGAGGTGAAGACAGAAAAACTGTCAGGGGTCACGACTTAGGGTTTCACCAACATTTCATAGGCTTTGCCCACAGAAGCCCACGTGGGATCAGGGTAAGATCAGAGAGTGACTCAGGCCTTGCTGCAGTACACTGTGGAGTACGGCCAGAGGACTCTGCACGGCGGAAGCCTACTGACCAGCAAAACACCTGCATCAGAGCACGCTTCTCACCCTCCAGGCCCCAGTAGCCATCCTGTCCCACCTCCCTGGGGGAAGAGGAACCTACGGACCACTTTCAAAGACCACATCCCAGGAACTCAGTAGCTCTAAAAGCCTGAGACTCAGTCATGAGTTCGTTGATCATATAGAGCATTTACCTTCTCGGGAAGCTCAAGACCACCCCAGCCAAGCCCTGGGAGACAGCAGTGGTTCCTACAGAAGAAGCTGGCTCAGGACGAGTCTTAGGGAAGACCGACTTCAACAAGGGGACAGGAACAAGGGCACTGGAGGAGCTGGAAACCTTTTCAATAGAACAAGTTTTAAACACAGCTTAACCCCAACCAAATTACCATAAAAATTCCCAGCAGAAGCCTATTTACCTCGGTTTTTATTACTTGCTATATCATATCTGCCTTTGAATGACTGTGACAACAAGATGCAAGTCATGAGTAGATGCAAGGAAGAGACAAGGCAAGTGACAGCATCTGACTCAGTTTTTAGAATTAACACGTAGTGAATTTACAATAACTATCATTCATATGCTTGGGGCTTCAATGTAGAAAGTACACAGGAACAGAAGGTGGTGTAAATAGAGACAGAAATTCTAAGAAAGCACCGACAGGAAATGATAGAAATGAAATACACTGTAATGGAAATGAAGAATGGTTTATTGGGTTCACCAGTAGACTGGACAAGTCTAAGGGGGGAAAAATCTATAAGTTTGAAGATGAGTCAGTAGAAATGTTCTGAACCTTCTTTAAAAAAAGAAAAGAAAAGTCGCCTCAGTGCCTCAGTGGATTAAAGCCTCTGCCTTCAGCTCAGGTCATGATCTCAGGGTCCTGGGATCGAGGCCCACATCGGGCTCTCTGCTCAGCAGGGAGCCTGCTTCCTCCTCTCTCTGCCTGCCTCTCTGCCTACTTGTGATCTCTCTCTCTCTCTCTCTGTCCAATAAATAAATAAAATCTTTAAAAAAAAAAAAAAGAAAAAGAAATGTTCTAAACTGAAAGTCAAAGAAAAAATGAATTTAAAAAAGGTAGATATTTCCTTGATGGCTTTGCTTTTTTCTTGCTCTCACTTTATTGAACATTTTATATAATTTTATCTTATTTATTCTTTCACAGCAGAAGCAAAGAGAAAACTACTTAATTCAGTCTATGAGGCCAGCATTGCCTTAATGCCAAAACCAGATAAAGACATTACAAGAAAGGAAAACTACAGACCCATATGTCCCATAAAATGGATACAAAAAATCCTCAGCACAGTGTGGTTTAATTGAATTTAACAATTTACAAGTAAGAATTGTATGTCATGACCAAGTGCGTTATATATCAGGTGTGTAAACCTGGTTCAACGTTCAAAAATCATTCATATAATCTATCACATCAACAGGATAATGAAGAAAAATCATAGAATCATGTTAATTAATTCAGAAAGGCAAAAAAATTGATAAAATGAAATATCCCTTTATGATTAAAAAAAAAACCTTTCAGCAATATAGGAATAGAAGAAGCCTACTCAACTCATTAAAAGAATATTTACCAAAGCTTATATAATCTTGTGGTTATTGATGAGAAATTGGACACTTTGCCCTAAGGATTAGGCAGAAGGAAAGAAGCCCATATCCCCTTTCATCACTTCTATTCAATGTTGCACTGGGGGTATGAGCTAGAAAAGGAGAAAAGATAAGAAAACAAAACTATACAGACTGAGAAAGAAGAAATAAAATTGCTTGTATTTCAAGGTGACATAATTGTCTATAGATAAGTCCCAAAGAATCAATCAAATTTTTGAAAATAATAAACTAGTATAGCAAGGTTGCAGGATGTAAGGTTAATACATAAAAATTGTTTTTGATATATGAAGAAATGAACAATTGAGATTTAAATTAAAAATAAAATTACCATTCACAATAAGACCAAATAAATGAACCACTTTGCTGTGAGTCTAACAAAATGAAGGCAGAATATACAGGTAGAAAACTAAAAAGAAATCAAAGATCTAAATAAATGGAGACTTATCTCATGTTTATAGAGTAGATGATTCAATATTTTTAAGAAATCAGTTTTTGCCAGTTTGATCTCTAAATCCAATTTTCAATAGAAATCCCAGCAAATCATTTTGTAGATATTTACAAACTGATTCTAAAGCTTATATTGAAAGACAAAAGATCCTAGACACCCAGAGTGCCTGGATGGCCCAGTCAGTTAAGCGTCTGACTCTTGATTTCAGCTCAGGTCACGATTTCGGGGTCTTGAGCCCCAACATTGGGCTTCATGCTCAGCACAGAGTCTCCTTGAGGATTCTCTCTCTCCCTCTCCTCTACTCCTCCCACTTGTGTTTGTCCTCACTCACTCTATCTCTCAAACAAATAAATCTCTTAAAAAAGAGGGAGGGGTATCTGGGTGGCCCAGCCAGTTAAGTGCCTGCCTTTGGCTCAGGTCATGATCTTGGGTCTTGAGATCAAGTCCCACATCAGAATCATTGCTCAGCAGAGAGCCTCTTTCTCCCTCTCCCTCTGCTGTTCCCCTTACTTGTGTTCTCACTTGCTCTCTCTGTCTCCCTGGCAAACAAATAAATAAAATCTTTAAAAGTTAAGAAAAATAAATTAATTTTTAAAACAGACCCTAGACACCCCACACAATAACAACCCAAAATTGTAGGACTAACAACCTGATTTCAAGAGTTATCAAATGCTGTCACAATCAAGTGGGAAAAAAAAGTGTCTGGGGTAAAAAAAAGGTACACATGTGGATTTAATCCAAAAGGATAGACAGCTCAGAAATAGATACACAAATATAGTCACTGATCTTTGATAAAGGGGTGATGGTAATTCAGTGGAGGAAAGATAATCTCAACAGATAATGCTGGACCAATTGGATGTCTATATCCATCATCATCACCGCCATCATCACTATCATCCTCTAGGAATAGATCTTATACTCTTCACAGAAATTGTCTCAAAATTGGTCATAAGCCTAAATATAAAACATGAAACTATAAAGTATCCAGTAGAAAGCAGAGGAGAAAAAGCTGTATTATCTTGAGGTGAAGATCAAAACCACAATATGACCCACGAAGGAAAAAATCAATAAGCAATTTTAATTTCTGCTTTGTGGGAGATACAGTGAATGAAATTAAAAGACCAGATACAGGCTGGGGGGAAATATTTGGAAAATACATATCTGATAAATAACTTGTCTCTTACAGAAAGAACACTTAATATTCAATAATTTAAAATTGTGCAAAATACATAAACT
The DNA here is from genome assembly GCA_004023965.1 of Spilogale gracilis. Lineage (NCBI taxonomy): Eukaryota > Metazoa > Chordata > Mammalia > Carnivora > Mephitidae > Spilogale > Spilogale gracilis. Next base: position 142,232 of record PITA01000862.1, read on the forward strand.
GACACATCAGGAGAGAAGATACATAGAAGGAAAATTAACATCTGGAAGGGTGCTCAACATCGTTTGTCATTATGGAATTCAAAATTAAAACAATACTGAAATACTACCACACCAATAAGAATGGCAAAAATTTAACAAATAAATAAACAATGACAATCGCTGATGACTATTCAGAGCAACAGGGTCTATTGTTTATTGCTGGTTGAGGATGTAGGATAATATAGCCATTTCAAATGACAGGTTGTAAGGTTTTTACCAAATTAAGCAATCTGATTAATCTGCCAATAATGATTTTAGATATTTATCCAAACTGATTTGAAATTGACTCCCCACACAAAACCTGTACCTGAATGCTTATAACTGCTTTATCTTAATTGCAAAATACTAGAAGCAACTGAAATAGTTTCCTTATGCAAATCGATACACAAAGTAGAGTAAATCCATACAAATGAATATTATCCAGCAATAAAAAGAAATGAGCTCTCAAGCAAAGGACACAGATGAACCTTAAATGCAATATTACTGAGTGAAATGCCCATCTAAAGGGCATTTTACTGCACATACTGTATGACTCCAACTGTATCCTATTCTGAAAGCGGCAAATCTGTCACAATGGTTAAAGAAATAATCCCTGGTTGCCAGGGATCCTGGGGACAGTGGTGGGTTGAATGGATGAAAAGAGATGTTCTTAGGTAGTGAAACTATTCTGCATGATGTTAGTGGATTCATGACACTGCATTTGTTAAAATGCATGAAGCATTATAGCCCAAGAGTGAACCTTAATGTGTGCAAATTAAAAATCATTTACGAGGTCAAGGGGACCTCTGCATGGAATGCAGAATGTGACAAAACAATTTAACTGTCCTATCCATGTGTAAAACAAGCTCACTGAAGGGAATGGGGAAGATGTTGACCTCTGTCACTCGGGAAATGAGAAGTATCTGTAAGACTAAAGGCAAAAGACACTGTACATAAACATTGCAGTCTCGTGATACAGATGTTTCCCCAAGGGTTACGTGTTAACAACTCTGAAACCGCTATCACTGTATACAGGAGTTGAACAATTACGTAAATGGATGGCGGATGCTGGGAACCCAGTTTCTCACTGATGGAATGTGAATTTACAGAGAAGCAAGGGCGAGGGAGCTAGAATCATCCACGTAGTAATGGAGTAAGTGGAAGACATAAGTATGGACAAATGTTTTTAGTATAATAGAGATACATATGGCGACAAACTGAACTCTGTGTGTGTGTGTGTGTGTGTGTGTGTGTGTGTGTGTGATTGCATGGTGTATGAGACATACATGTATTTTCCTGCTCTGTCAGCTAAGAGAATCTAGAAACAATATGTTAGTAGCGACAAGTACACCCAAACCCCAGATCTTGATTTCTAATATTCTTCTCTCTCTTTTTTTTAAAAAGATTTTACTTATTTGATAGAGAGAAACACAGCCAGAGAGGGAACACAAGCAGGGGGAGTGAGAGAGGGAGAAGCAGGCTTCTCGCCGAGCAGGGTTCAATCCCAGGTCTCTGGGATCATGACCTGAGCTGAAGGCAGTCGCCCAACCAACTGAGCCACCCAGGCACCCCTCCTCTTATAGAAGGAACCAGGGTTTCTTATAGAAATGACAGATTCTAGGGCTGGGGCAGCAAATAAACACAATGACTCTAGACTTCCTGTAGTGCCCTGGAAAGTAAGGAAGTGTCAAACAAGGATGAAACCAAAACCCAAACAAACACACAAATAATCATGGGGGTATGATAGATATCCACTGAGAAAACTCCCAATGGCCAAAGCTGGGACAGTTGGAGCAACCAAACAATCTTGGCCTATAAACTCAGGTACAAAGCAAATACCCAGGAGTCTATCTTTCTAGAGGTAAATCATGGAGAAAAAGATCTGGTGGGAATGAGGAACAATACATATTCTTTCACAAAGACTTTTAAGGATGGGGAGCTCAGCCCCTCACACCTCCCATGTGAGTTGGGCATGGAGCCATCACTGTAAAGAATGCAGTGCGAAAGTAAGCAAGCTGACCCACACAGTCCCATACCGGTGGTCAATATCAACCTCCCCAATGATAGGTCATGTGGATGGTGTGTTCCCTCCATAAGACATGAGGAACACAACACTTGATCTCTTGGTCCTCCTGCTCCAGACCCATAACTCTCATCTAATTATGAGAAAGACATCACATGAATCCCATGTGAGGGACGGTCTACATTATGCAAGTTTCATCAAAAACAGGGGAAATCCATGAAACTGTCACAGCCTAGATGTGCGTCAAGGAACATGGAGCTGAACACAAGGCCGTGTCCTGGAGAGGGACCCGGGACTGAAAAAGCCTTCAGGTAAAAACAAAATAAACCCAAATAAAACATGCAGTGCAGTTTATAATAATGTATTACTATCAACTTATTAACTGTAAAAGCTGTATTAGACAAGTATAAAGAGTAATAATAGGAAAGAATTGAATGTGGAACTTACCAGAACTTTATTTTCACAATTTATCTGTAAGTCAATATCTGTGCTACAATTAAAAAATTGTCCCGAGGTGTTTCCTAAATTATTTCCTAAAAAATAATTTAGGAAAAAGAGAAAATAGTGAGATTGCTCCAATTTCTGGACAGTTAAATGGATTCATATTCCAATGAAACCATTAAATGCACTTTTCAAATTTAGAAACAGCCTCAGGGCTGGACATAATCTTAGAGTACATGAAGCCCAGCAAGTCTTGATTTAAGATGTAGAAGCAGAATCTCTGAGAAGTCAAGAAATTTGCAAAACTCACTGTGGGATTCAGAGCTTAAAAATGAGCTGTCTTGGGGCGCCTGGGTGGCTCAGTGGGTTAAGCGACTGCCTTCGGCTCAGGTCATGATCCTGGAGACCCGGGATTGAGCCCCACATCGGGATCCCTGTTCGGTGGGAAGCCTGCTTCTCCCTCTCTCACTCCCCCTGCTTGTGTTCCCTCTCTGGCTGTGTTTCTCTCTGTCAAATAAATGAAATCTTTTAAAAAAAAAATGAGCTGTCTTGTTTCAGTCCTCTCACCCTTTAAACGGTTTGGTCTTTCCAGAAGCTTCCATTCACAACACACGCACACTGACAGCATTCAAGGTCTACAAAACTTCCATTTTCCAAGTTACTTACTGACGAATCTCTTATCTGTCTGTAAGGCTCCTGGCCCCTCCAGTGCGGGCAGCGTGTGGGAGCGTGTGGGGCATGGGCATCTATGTACGAGGAATAGTCCTTGGGTATTCTATACAAACAGAGATGCTTGCACCTTTTACTGGTAATTTGGAAGTTTCCTAGAGTGGCTGCCAGGGAGGTTCCCAGCAGCTGGGGCCAGGCATTGTCCAGGGATTTTTCCAGAAGTTTCGGGAGGCTGAGGTGTGCTCTGAGTCAGGCCAGAGAGACCACTAACATTTTAGCGCAACCCATCCCCTGGCCCCCGGGGAAAGGATGTGCTCTTTGAAGAAATAATTCTGTACAGCTCAGTCACCAAGAAAATCAATTCGGTTTATAAGGAACACTCGCAGGGCGCCTGGGTGGCTCAGTTGCTAACCGTCTGCCTTTCGCTCAGGTCATGATCCCAGAGTCCTCAGATCGAGTCCCACATCGGGCTCCCTGCTCGGCGGGAAGCCTGCTTCTCCCTCTCTCACTCCCTCTGCTTGTGTTCCCTCTTGAGCTGTGCTTCTCTGTCAAATAAATAAGTAAAATCTTAAAAAATATATATATAATGAACATTCACCATTTGGTCTGAACATTTTCAAGAATATCCTATAGTCTGATTTTACCACTTACCGTTTCTTATGTCTTCAGAGGTTTAAAGGTCCATTTTTACAAACAGATAGGCACTCAAGGGCAGTTGATAAGTCAATGAGCACCATGAATTATATAAAGCAATATTGTCTTAGTATCCTTAATATCTGAGTTCAATTTCCACTAAGACTAAGACAACAGAGAAGGGCTCTATACCATAGGCTAGCCATTAGAAAAGACTTCTGAATCACACAAATTAAGGAGAATAAAGGAGTGGAGGACTTGGAGAGAAACCAGCAGTGATCATTTGTAGGATGACAATATTTGATATAGAAGGTGGATTGAAGAACAGAGTGTATGAAAAGATGAATTCTAGGGAGAAAAGCCGTGCTTTCGTGGAATTGGTTGAAAGAGCCCCAGGCAGCTGAGGGCCTGGATGTGGGACAGTTGGACCATCTTTGCTTGGTCCCTGTCGACTCACCCAAGCGTGGCACCAGGTTAGCTCGCAGAGGCAGGCCTCAAGAAGGGCCCGTTCGTTCTAGTGGTCTCAGCAGACCACGTCTTCCCCTGTTTAAATCCTTGCCTTCGTCTCTTCCCCTTGGAGCCATACCCAAGCATTCCACCCCTCGGTCCTCCACTGTCTCAACACTTTTAAGAGCAACACCCATTCCATCAAATTGTCCCGAGGTGTTTCCTTAAATCATTCTTTCTCCTGGTCTTCCAAACTTTGTTTCTCAAGCCCATGCCATGGTAACCCCCTAGTTTTGGATCTAGTTTTTGCTTTTCAAGATCACCTCATGGGAACTTGGCCTTGGTTTTGTTTTCTCCTGATATTCTGGTATGGTGAAATTTTGTCACCCTCTACATCCCTTATTAGACTAAGTGCCTGGGGTTTCCAACCTGAATTCTTTCCTTGCCGTGGAGGTGAAGCTGAGACGATCTCAGATTTGCCCCACCCCCACCCAGCTCTCCTCTCAGCTTTGAGACTGCTGTTTTCAGACTTGAGATGGCTCTTCTTTAGGTCTCATCTGTTTACTTATGTCTTTTTTTTTTAAGATTTTATTTGTTTTTTAGAGAGCGAGTGAGAGAGAGAGCATGAGAGGGGAGAAGGTCAGAGGGAGAAGCAGACTCCCAGCGGAGCTAGGAGCCCGATGTGGGACTTGATCCTGGGACTCCAGGATCATGACCTCAGCTGAAGGCAGTGGCTTAAAAAACTGAGCCACCCAGGCGCCCTTACTGATGTCTTATTACTAAGGATGTACGTATATTTCTGATACATCATCCAGAACTTTCTCATAGAGAGTTATCGATTCAAAACTTAATTGCCTTTGATAACAATGAATAAATGCCTTATAATAGCCATCCATTCCATCCCCAAAGAAAGAGATGTATGACTGTGCCAGCCTCCCCAGCATTGCTAGAGAGTTGTTAACTGCATAGACCTTGACCTAGAGCACAGCAGTGTTGCCTGCGTGAGAAGGAGCTTGAAGAAAACAACACTCGGAACATGCAGTGGCAGTCCTCGTGGTGCTGGGTGTGGAGCTTGGGGTGTACCACCATCGATTTCTTCAGACTACTCATGCCACAATATACTTGGTGACAAATCTCTTCCAACCCACAGGCGTGCTGTCCTGGGGGAGAAACTCACTCCGAGTTGTTGTTAAAATGTCACCACTGTCTTTGTGGTGGTTCCAATGCTTGCAGAGATGAATTTAGCATATGTCACTAATCTGTATTTTGTCACAACATCCAAAAATATCACATGTTTTCTGAAAATTCATATGATTGTTCTTACATGATGTGGTAAAAGAAGCTGCATGGGCTGCTACTTGGCTAAATTTATTGAAATTTAAAGTTACTTCAGGATACTACTACACCCAACCTGTCAGATTAGAGAGTGCCTCAGATCTTAAAATAGTGAAACCCACATATCTTTACATCTTTACTGTGGGTGTACTTTATGGTACTCCTAGCAAGCATGGTTGAATTTCTTTTTTTTTTTAAGAGTTTATTTATTTATTTGACAGAGAGAAACATAGCCAGAGAGGGAACACAAGCAGGGGGAGTGAGAGAGGGAGAAGCAGGCTTCCCGCGGAGCAGGGAGCCCGATGTGGGACTCGATCCCGGGTCTCCAGGATCATGACCTGAGCCGAAGGCAGTTGCCCAACCAACTGAGCCACCCAGGCGCCCCTTGAATTTCTTTATAATATTTGAGCTGGGGCATGAGAGATAGTACTAGCTTATTATTAATTCTATAGTGACCCCTCAAGACTCAATGATGCTTTCCATCTTGTCTTTGTTTAGCAACACCAGTGAATCCTGAATATCAGGAGAAAAGTAGTGACAAGTTTCAAGTTTCCAGCCTCTGGCTGGACCTGATCAGTACTCTCAGTCATATGAGGTTTGGTGTTGGGAGATCAAGGGATTCTGATATTCTGGTTTCCTCCCTTCTGAAGCAACCCTTACTATTTTATAACACCTCAATGAGGTCTGGTGACTCTTCCCTAAGAAAATATTTTGCAATATAAAGGTGAAAAACAAAATTAAACATAAACTAAAGACATGTTTTAACCAATCCATACTTCCCTTCCCAGGGGAGGGGTTTAGGGTCCTTGCCAGGGCTATGGCTTTGTAGGGTTTTACTGGCAAATGATGTAGGTAGGCCACCAGGGCCCTTATAAGCTGTGAATGTCCAGCCAAGAAGGAATATCAGAAAGTCAGGGCCAAGTCAGTGGGTCAGAAACTAAGCTGTGAAGTGGAAAATAGTGTAAGCATGAGTCCATTCAAGCTGGGCTTGGCTTCCAAACCAGTCAGGCAGTTGGAGAGGAGGGGGCCATAAGTCAAGGAGAAGCAGATCATTAAAAGGAGGAACTCCCTAACCTTTGTTGATACCTAAGGAGTGCCAAGAATGAACCAAGGGCTTAATAAACATTAGTATACTTAATTGTAATAATAGTATTATCTAAGTTGGAAAGAAAAACTTGAAGATGTGAAAGGAGAAGCAACCACCTGGGATGACACAGCTCCTCAGAGGGAAAGAAGGCACAGCTCAGAAGGTCATGAAGATGGATGGAACCAAAGAGGCAAATAGAAGACAAGGAAAACCACAGACATCTTGATCCTGAGGTTCTTTCTCTGTCAGGGAGCTTCTATGCTTCCTAGGTCTGAATACAAGATTGGAGACAAATGACAGCAAAAGAAGAGTGTGGGCAGGAATCAGTGCAGATCCCGGCCCTGGTTCTCAGCCAGAGGAAACAGCTCCATGAACTCACATGGGAAACACGTGCCAGGAGGCTCAGGTCGCGCAGGGACCTGCACACCCCACGTGGGTTCCCCACGTTAGTTTACATTTTACGGTGCTTTAGAACACCCTTTCTAGCATGAGAGTAATCTTGCTCCACATCCTGTCTGCTTTCGACTACATCGTCTAAATGTCTATCAGAAACATCCCTTTGGCTTTTCCTCGAACGCCGTTCTTACAGGCTGTGATTTCCCAACTCCAGCCGGACGGCTGACACAAACACAACTAGTGCCCAAAGGAGTTGCCTACTCGCAGTTTGCTCGGGAACATCGGCATTTCTCAGAAGTCATTTGGTATTCACACTTCATTGTCTATTTCTCTGAACTTTGAAAACAAGAGAAAAACCTATGGCATGCTCATAATTATATACTCATTTTTCCACAGGTAAATCAAGGCCAATGCTGCTAAATTCCCCTGGCTATCATTTTAGACATGCTGTCTGGAATATTAGACGAGTGATTGAGAAAACAACGAAAACTCATCTTCCAAATCTATTTTTCATGGCTTTGTGATTGTTCTATTTCCCACAAAATTGATCTTCCTGCGGGCTGCTACGGTGACTTTCACAATAACTAATACAATTACCCCAAATGGAGAAAGCATGGTACTTCCCCACCTCGCTGTGAGAAAGTGTGATCTTAGGGTGCAAACAGTTATTGGGGGACCATACCAGATTTTAGTTTGATCAGGGAGTTTGGAGTCAACGCGTGCCAGAGGTGAGAATTATACTGAGTATTCTTAATTAACAGTTGTGTTTGATCAGGGATTTAAAAGTTAACACCTGTGAGGAAGTGAGAATTGAATTCAGAATGGCCTCCTAAACTAACAGCCGTCCTGGTATTGGGTGGAGCTCAAGGCATCTGCTAAGACATGTGTAAGAAAGCCAAAGTGAGTGATGTAAGCTGGAGGAACATGGTTATTTATTTCGGTTTTGGGGAGAGGGGATTGGAACACACACACACACACACACACACACATACACACACTGAATTTTTTTTTTTTTTCACTTTGGATGCCTTTAGAATCTGAGTACATGACCAGTATCCAATTTTTGTCTGAAATTTCTTTGGCATTTACCTACATCAAGGCAGTGTGACCCACTAGACGGGCATTATTGGTAGTTGGATAGACGTAGGTGTATCTGGATGTCACTTTCTATTGATTGACTGGGCGTGCTACCTGAGCTCCCTGACGCTCAGTGCACTCATTAGTAAAATAGAACTATTGTTTTGCTTTGTTTTGTTTTGTTTAGAGAGAAAGAGGGGGTGGAGGGGCACAGGGAGAGAGAATCTTAAGCAGGCTCCACACCCAGCTCAGAGACTCACAGGGCTTGCTCCCATGACCCCAAGATCATGACCTGAGCAGAAATGAAAAGTTGGATGCTTACCTGACTGAGCCACCCAGGTGCCCCAGAATGGGAGTTGTAATACTGACCTAACAAAAATAATGAAAAGCCAATGAAATAAGAATATAATGCATCTAATATAGGATGTATACATAGAAAAAGACATACATTCATCTAGCACCTTCTACTTTAGGTAGACTAAGGTCTTCATCATTCCCTAAATATGTGTCTTGCTACCGTGGCCTCTGTGCTCACTTGGATTGCTTCTCTTTTTCTTTTCCATCTGTTCAGGTGTCTCCTTCTGTGGGACATACTCTTAATAAAAACACTTCATTATTTATTTTGAATTTAAATGTAAGTAGGAACCCTGCACATTTATTTGCTAAGTTGCAAGACCGCTCTCAAAGGTCTTAGATTTCTTCACTGAAGGGTTTCAGTGGGGATGCTCTCTGTGGGTGCAAGCAGAACCACGGACAGTAGAGAGAGCCCAGGTCTCTCAGGGCCCTGTCTACCGTCAGGAACAGATCCTCTGGCCCTTCTCTGACTCCCACTTTTCTGCTTCATTCAGGACCTTCCACAGCACTGCCGGCATTTCAGTTACACTCATCTGTGGGTTGCAAAAGATCTTTCTTCTAATTTCTCATCGATTATCTGTGTGACCCCCTAGCAACATTTTGTTGCCAACTTCTAACTTTCAGCCTCCATCCCTGGATTAGTTTTTAATAACTTCCATACCTATTTCTTTTCCCACCTCTATGTTTCATATACGAGGTATTCAACTTTTCTCAAAAGCATTCTTTTTTTTAAATGATTGATTTCTTTATTTGAGAAAGAGAGAGGAGAAGGGCAGAGGGAGAGGGAGAAAGAGAATCTCAGGCAGTTGCCCCACGGAACATGAAGCCTGACATGGGGCTTGATCTCACAATCTTGAGATCATGACCTCAACCAAAATCAAGACTCCAATTCTCAATGGTCTCAATGGACTGAGACACCAAGGCACCCCTCAAAAGCATTCTTATCTTCCCTACAGACTCCATGTTTATCTTTAACCCACCTAGAATCTCAGTTGGCTCTTCATACTGCCTGTCTTTAGGGTTCAAGTCCAATAATCTTTATATAGGTTTTCTGGATTATCTCAACACACTATCATCAATCACTTCTTGAAACATAAAGAACACTAAAAAGTTATTCCAGAAACTATGCCATTAGTCCTGTAATAGATATGATTATTTAAAGAAATAACAGACTTTCCTGAGACTTTCCAGTGTGTGAATTTGAATATTATACACTTATAAGAATTACATGATTGAGATGGCCACTCTCATTATATCTATTTTACATACAGAAAAAAACAAATACCTAGCTAAAAGTCACATAATAGCAAATAGTAGAGCTGATGCTGATAGTAGAAAAGAGCCTAACACTCCACTGATCTCAATAAATACTTTATATTTATATTTAAAATATTTTATTTATTTATTTGAGAAAGAGAGAGAGAGCAGGGAAGGAGAGGGACCACACGGAGCATGAAGCCTGATGTGGGGCTTGATCTCAGAACTCTGAGATCATGACCTGAAGCTGAAACCAAGACCCAGAAGCTTAACCACTCAGGTGCTCCAATAAGTACTTTTTAATAGGGGCGCCTGGGTGGCTCAGTCATTAAGCCTCTGCCTTCGGCACAGGTCATGATCCCAGAGTCCCAGGATGGAGTCCTGCATTGGGCTCCCTGCTCTGGGGGAAGCCTGCTTCTCCTTCTCTCACTCCCCCTTATTGTGTTCCCTCTCTTGCTGTTTTTTTGTCAAATAAATAAAATCTTTCGAAGAAAGTACTTTTTAATAAAAAGGTAAAAATCCTTAACAATCACCTTGATTATCCATGTTCACACTTGTTTTATTCATTTACATCTGTGCTTGAACTAGATTCAAAATCTCTGAGTTCTTGGTAAGAGTTGGCAAGAGTTAAAATTCACAAATTTTATAATTACATATAACATTTCCCAGAAGTCATGCTTATCCCAATATTTTTACTCAGTAGAAAGTTTCAATGTCTAGGACCAAACTAAGGAATGATTATCCTTTGCAATGGGACCTATATGACTCTAATTTTGCTAATAATTTTTATGTATGTACTACCTTGTAGGTATTAACTTTGTCATGTAGGCATAAATGTCCATTCAACACAAGATACATTGTCAGAAAGGATCTCTTTATTTCTTCACACTTATTTTCCTAGAATTTATTGAGCTATCCATTCAGCTGTAGAGTTACTAATTAGTTCATCAGGAAGGTAATCAGTGAGTCAAAACATACTTAATGAGCATCTTCTCTGTAAAGACTTTGTGATAAGGGATAAGAGTATATGATAAGATGTGATAAGAGTATAGGGTGATAAATGACCATACAAAACCTGCGTCCTGTGCCCCTCGAGCTATTCTAAGGATAGAGAAATCAGGAAACAAACCAAACAAAAGGATATGTATATGGTATGTGTATGTGTACATACACATCTAGATAAGTACTCTCAGGGAAGAAAGTAAAAAAAAATCACAGGCTCAGTCCTCTTATTCCTGTGGTTTTATTTTTAAAGAATACAGTGGCTCACATTTTCTAAGGAAGATAAGAGAAGTTAAATTCCTGTATTGAAGTGTTCGAATCAGATGATATTTATTCCCTTCTACCTTATCTAATTGTTAGTTGAATCTGTGCATTGAATGGCCAAGGACCAAGATATGAATGAGTAGAGAGTAGGGTCATGAATACAGAAGCATGTCCAACCCCCTTTTATTTCTAAGCAGGTCACATTTCAACGTTCTACAATACTTAGAGAACAAGTTTTAGTAACTATACCTGATCCAAATTAGTCAGCTGCTGCTTCTGTTTATTCTCATAAGAAGAAAGAATGGAGGAAGTTGCTCTGCAAATATAAACACCTTACGAATAACCACAATTTGCCCCCATAGACCATCTCCTTACTCATGACCCAGGAGCAAAGACTATGTAAATCTCAAAGTGAAAAGCTTCTTTAGTTCATTTGATATTAATGTGTTAATGCTATTGGATTAAGAAATGAATATTAAAACAATTAAAGAGCTGGATGACTTAATTTCTGAAATGCAGTAAACTGAAAAATATCTACTTTATGACCGTTAACTCATCAAACAACATATTCTTTTATTTTAAGGTGAAGATTAACCAAATGAAGTGTAACTCTGGTGTTTAATGATTTCAACTTGTTTTGTGAATACAGGCAAGTTAATTAATCATTAATATTGATAAATATAATAATCTTTTAAAACAGAAAAAACACATAGCTTAACAGACCCAATAAATGATTGCTCCATAAAACACACATCTTGCCTTCGTGTCTCTTCAGGGAAACAAGGGAGGTCCATGACTGTTTACAAGCAGCTCTGAGATCAGACTCAGGGTGACTGGGGCATGGATGGACCCAAGAGTGGTTGGAAGGAGAAAGACATGAGCCACATGCCCTGTCCCGGTCTGCTCCTCCACGTGTCTGCCATCCTAGGCAGTCTGGATGCCAGGGGGGCCTCCGCTAATCCCAATCCCAACGTCTCAAAGTCCTCTTTACGTATAAAATAACATTTTGAGGACTTAAACTACCAAAATGGAGCCATCCAATCAGAAAGTAGCTGTCAAGACTGAATAATGACTCAAACCAAAAAACTGTGTGAAGATACAGATGATTTGTATCTAAATATAGTTAATATGCAAGGTTTTGCCAAGAGAAGGCAAGGGCAACAGATTCACAACCTTTTCCACAAAGTAAAGACTTTCTAGATGGGAGCCAAATGAGCTACCGCGTTTAGTCTGGAAGCGTTTCGTGTCAAGGTGGGGAGTGATGCTGCTGAAAAGGAGAGGGTGCTGGTCAGCTGGTTATAGCTGGGAAGTGCGATCCTCAGCGGGCACGCCATCCTTCCGCATTCCTCCCTTATGCTGGCTTTCTGTCTGTCTGCTGCTGTCACCAAGTTCAATGATTCTCATCACTAGCGTTTCTTCAGACTTTCCAAGCCTTGACTTTCCCGATTCCACCCCACCTCACCTCATCCAGATCATCTCTTTGTCTTGGGGGAAATGGTGGAGGCCAGTCATTGGCTGGTGAATGCTGAACTACAGACTATTTGGAAGGAACATAGAACGTGACCACGTGTAGTCATTGCCCGTGTCTGGGGTGTTGAGGCTCCCACCATGGCTGAATCCACGGCTCTGGGTTGCCTGAACTTGGTGCTGGGAAGAAATGCCCACCACGGGAGCCAGTAGCACCTGTCTCCGGCCGCACCTTGCCGGCTGCTGGCTCACTGAGCACTCCAGGAGCTCAGGGGATGAGAGGTCCAGACGGAGGAACAGGGAGTGTCCCCCAGAGGCCTGGAGATGAGTGGAAGAGATGGGAGGTGCAGGGTAAGGAAGTGCATTATTTTTGACTGGCTGTTGAGCCATCTGGGGGAAGCTCCTAGCTGGAGACTGGTTCTCTGTCAGGGAGGCGGTTCGGAGCTCACTCAGCGGGGGAGGCAATCTTGAAGTTTTAAGTATGTTTCTCAGTTAATTTTAAATTTTTCTCATCATAATAATCACACAGAGGCTCTTCTTAAAAGTGAAAACTTTCTGGTTTTGACCCAAACTGACTGAATCAATCCTTCCAGGGAGACCCTTGAGAAATCTTGCTTCAGCCAGTGGCTCTGTGATTCTTTTGATCAGATCTGGTGAGACTGAGTAGCACAGAAGTCGAAGGCTTGACGCGGGGCATAGTTATCGAAGGGAGAGAAGCAGAATGGTGTTTTTCAACCCTTACTGTGCGCAGAACCACCTGGGGGAAGTTCACCAGTTCTGTTGCTTAGTAGCCATGCTGGAGATTCAGATTTCTTCTGCCTCAGGTGGGGAAGACTGGACACCTGTGGGTTTCAAGAGTGTCTGGGGGATTTGAACACGCAGTGTGGACTGGGCAGTGCTGACGTGCACACTGAGAGTGCGGACTGACCGCAGACCTGGAGGCAAATCAACAGTGTGAGCTAAAGTGTGTAAGGTCACAGCTACAGCGGGGGTGTGGAGAAGTCTGTCCATCCTCCGTCCTCCCTCGGACAGACGCTCGTGCCTGTGCTCCCTCTGCATCCCAGCTCTTCGCCAGTGGTAGGCATACGGTGATCCTACAGTGAATGTTGAGTGAGTGAGTGTCCTCATTGGCCGACTTCATTAGTAACCTGGTGACAATGTGTTGATTAATGCATTCTCTTGTTCTAAGGAACATATTTGCATTTCCCCAGGACCGTCTGCACACAGCGACTTAACCCAAGGAGATGCCTCCCCTGCTGGCGTAGACAGGTGGGGAGGCCGTTTGTTGAGCTCTCTGTTTCATACTGATTATATCATGTGTGTTGCTTATTTCCATGAAGTGCAGCCCAGTGTCCTGGCACATTTTATTTTATTTTTTTAAGTGTGCGTGAGACACCAACTTCCCCACTAGAAGTTACAGACAAGTCTTTTGGAATGATTACTTTAGAAAGAGATAGAATGTAGATTTTATATACATAATTAATAGCAATGTAAAACCTTTTCAAATGTCTAAGTTATGATCTTTTCCTCATATTAAAAAAATGACCACGGCCTCATATGCACAAAATATTATTCAACAACAATAGAAATGAATCTACTCCAAAAGCATATTTTTTTTCTTAAGATTTTATTTATTTGACAGAGAGAAACACAGCGAGAGAGGGAACACAAGCAGCGGGAGTGAGAGAAGGAGAAGCAGGCTTCCCGCCGAGCAGGGAGCCTGATGTGGGGCTCGATCCCGGGTCTCCAGGATCATGACCCGAGCCGAAGGCAGTCGCTTAACCAACTGAGCCACCCAGGAGCCCCTAAAAGCATATTTTCATGCTCAAGGGACAACTACATGGAGACTGAGCACAGAGAATACTCGAGCAAGCTCCCAGCAGCCGTGGGGAACGCGGTGAGTGCTGCGTGCCTGGTCCTCGCACTCACTACCGATTACGGAGTCAGCGTCTGTTTTCTCTGCGTCTGCTTCTCCCATGTGTCTTACCTCTTCTGATTCTGTTCTCCTGATTTCCTCAGTGGCATTAAAGCTGGGTCCAATGAAAGAGAAGGGCTTTCTGCTTACTGCCATTAGTTCTGCCTCAATTACTTTAACACCAAGAGTCATCTCACTTGCCCTGTGCCCGGGAGACATGCGCTTCCTGGGGCCTTGCAGAAGAACTCCACCCTGGCTGCCCCAGCATCCCCTCCGGGTCGCAGACAACAGGCTGGCTGGTCCGTGCCGCTGGGTGGGTACCGGTTGTGCAGGCCTGACCACGCAGTGTCTAGGCTGAGATCACATACGCCTGGTCTCTGACGGGCAGAGGGGTACCTGGCGCTATCAGGAGACATTTCTGGCTGTCACAAAGTGGGGGGGGGGTGAGAAAGTGCTCCTGGCGTCCAGCTGTGGAACCCAGCAATCCTGAAGAGCATCCATCCCGGCCAGGACAGCCCTGAAGCAAGTAAGGGCCAGCCCCAAGTGCTCACAGACTGAGAACCGCATCTCACGGTTCCGTGGCCCCAGACAGGACATGCAGTTAGTGGCCTACTTCTCCGTCGTCTATCTCTTGGGCTCTAGTACATCCCTCCAGGGCGGAGACAGCATCGAGGCCTCTCTGCAGTGAGCACGACCCCTTACACAGAGATGCTGCTGAACGTTGTCTGCAGTGCCCTGGGGGAGCTCAGAGGAGGGCTCCCGGCCTCAGTACCCCCCACCCCAGCCCTAGCTTGCCGGGCGCCCTAGCTTCTTGTGTTGGGCCCCTTGAAGGCCTCTGCAAGAGCGTGAAACCTCAGGGCAGGAGCGCAGTGGCCCTGGACCAGCCCCCGAGGGGAAGCCAACCTGCTGTCAGATTATGAGACGCAGCCTGGAACAGATCTGGTGTCTCCAAGCAAGGCCATGCCACTGGCCTCATCGCTGCTCCTGACTTCTGTCCTCCCTTCCTGCATTCAGTCTGTGCAAGGCTCGGCAGGGTCTTGCTCCTCGTCCCAGGGAGGTACCTTGGCCAGCCTCGGAGGGAATCATACCGCCAGCATCTTCCTGCTAAACCCACTGAGCAATGGTTGGGGAGGCCCGGCTGTGACATCTGCCCCCTCAGTGAGGGTCAGCATGACCCCTGCGGATGTGGCCAGGCCCATCAGGGGTCCACACAGACACTACAGACAGAACTGGCTGATTTCTGGAAGCCTGGTCAGCCATCGGAAAAGTGAACCCTGTGCATGAATTATATGCCCTTTTCCCCTGAAACCCATGTGGATGTCTAAGAGAACAGCAACCATTTATGTATTTATTGATATTTTCTCACAGAAATGATACCTGTTCATCAAGAAGGTAGGATGCAGGAGGGACAGGCAGTATCTTGCCAATTTGGGGGTCTTAAAGCAGGAATAGGAATTTTACATACCTCCCAGCTGATGCAATGTCTCATAAGAATGTTCTAGAAGCCAGGCAGAAACCAGGAAGGACTCCCAGACTCTGCACGGGCCGTGGGGGGTGGGGCTCGATCAGACTCACACTCACTCTCCAGTCAAGGACACTGATAACCAAGGGGGGGGCATCCAGGGAGGAGGAGTCTGAGGTCCGTCATGCCTGCAGACAAAATGCTTTTTCATAGAGAAATTCGGGATCTTGATGAGGATCCAGGGCCTTGACAGACGGTCACGGAGAGGAGGACACCGATGGCACTCCGTGAGGGCTTGAAGGCACGCAGGCCATTTGCAGTGAGCGTTCAGAGTCAACCTGGGCAAGAGCTAGGGCTTCCAGTGTTCATGGGTCCACCCACCACGCAGCCACGCGGACTTCTGGAACCTTCAGATGCAGGGTGTTGGAAATACGCCAAGCACTCCTTCTGGGGAGATGTGTTTCTGTGAAAGGAGAGCTGTAGAGGAAACACTGCGGGGGGGAGAGGAAGGCTGCTCCGCGTTGATGCAACACAGCAGACAGGGCCGGGAACCTCGCGGCACACTCCCTGCTTGGCTTCGGTCAGGGTCGAGAGATGGATGGTCCTTGTCCCCACAAAGCAGCAGCAACCGTCGGTAGAAAGGGCCTGGGTTTGAAGTCAAACAGCTGTGTAGACAGAAGCATGCTGTGTAGACAGAAGCCAGCTGTGTAGACAGAAGCATGCCGCTCGCCCTCAGAGAGCCCAGGACTTCCGTGGGGCTGGATGGAGTGGGGGTGGGGGAATGTGGAGGATCCGGGACCCTGATCTCCTCCTTACCACCCCTCTTTGGGAGCATCTGCCAAGAGCAGGAATGAGTAAGTCAACAGGGATTCTAACACCTGACGGAATGAAAGAAGGGGCATAAGGAAAGTCTGCATGAAGAGGTGGGCTGAGACACCATCGGGGAACCCCTCAAGGCCTGAGAGGTGTGTGTGTGGGACCGGCTTCACTTTGGGTGTCAGCGGCTAAAGCAGAGCGCTGGCCCGGCCCTGACCTAGTGACCGCCTCACCTGTCCCTGAACTGCGTCACACACCCTGCGGCGACCCGACCCCACACGTGAGGACACTTTCAGAATGCTGCCTGCACCGCACGGCAGGGAGACTGCTCGGCGACACCAATGCAGGAGTCGGGGAAGGGACGTGGGAGCCATTGGGTGGTAGTAAGGGGGAGACGATGTCAAGTGCGGCGGGACGTGACCAGGATGATTTTGTCCCTGCCCCCTGAGGAACTGGGCAGTGTCTGGAGCTATATTTTCTGTTGTCATATTGGAGGGTGGTCCGGGCATCGGGAAGGTGGGGGCCAGAGATGCTGCCGCGCCTCCTACAAGACACAGGACGGCTCCGCTGGGCGGAAGTGCTCAGCCCCGGACGTCAGGAGAGCCCAGGTGGGGAAACGCCCATTTGGGGTTTCTCAGTACTTGACCTATAGTGCGGGGTGAGTGGTGGCAGCCCTGCCTTCATCCCCAGTGACCTCCCATCACGCACATCCTGGCTGCTGTCGCACCTCGAGCGCCACACGGTCTCTGGCCTGGGACGACTTCTAGGGGAGAGACAGACAACACAATCATTTTGATGCCACCAACATGCTTTCATGGAAAGGCTCCTGCTCTGTGGGAGTCAGGCATCGTCTTTCTTTCTTTCTTTCTTTCTTTTTTTAAGATTTTATGTATTTATTTGACAGAGAGATCACAAGTAGGCAGAGAGGCAGGCAGAGAGAGAGGAGAAAGCAGGCT
Organism: Spilogale gracilis; assembly: GCA_004023965.1. NCBI lineage: Eukaryota > Metazoa > Chordata > Mammalia > Carnivora > Mephitidae > Spilogale > Spilogale gracilis. Next base: position 159,851 of record PITA01000862.1, read on the forward strand.
CCCTGCTGAGCAGAACCCGATGCCGGGCCTCGATCCCAGGACCCTGAGATCATGACCTGAGCTGAAGGCAGAGGCTTTAACCCACTGAGCCACCCAGGCGCCCCAGGCATCATCTTCCTTTCCTTCCTCTTGCCACGCCAGCTGGAGAAGTTTGGCCCTCCTGGGAGCAAGCAGGATTGGGGACCTGGCCACGGTGGCGCCAGCAGCCAGCAGGCCTCAGTCCCTGGTGGGCCAGCAGCCGTGGCCCAGGGCCCACTGAGGGCAAACAACCTCTAGCAAGTCTGCTCTCCAGGAAATCCTGCTGCTCAGCTCCCACTGGGGCCAGCTGGCAGCGCACCCAGGAACCAGGCCTCACCTCCTCACCCTTTCCTCCTCCAACTTCCCTCTAGTGGGAACCAAGGATGGCTGTGATGGGGAAATGAAGTAAAATAAGTAAATAAGGGGAGGAAAACCCCAAACTATCTTGGGTCTCCCATCCTGGGACATGGCAGATTCATCTTTTCCAAGAGAACCTGAGCTCAGACGGTGCCGAGCGGTACGGTGGCTCCCCACCCCGACCCCGCGGCTCCTCCCAGGCAGGGTTTGCTGCCATGGTGAGCACCCCGGGGGACAGTGGGAGCACCTGACTAGTCTCAGGGGACAGGCTAGGACCTGCTAGCTTCTCAAAACCTTCAGTCTCAAAGGAGAGCACTTCCCCAGGAGAACCCTGTGAGGTGGGCCTCCGTCCCCCTTTCAGAGGTCGGCAACAACAGTGGCTGGCACCTAGCACATGCCAAGAGCGCTCTGGAAAGTCTAACACAGTTGAACCAGTTCCTCCAGGTATTATCAGGCCTCCAAAATCTAGAACTGAGCATACCCCAGCTGACCAGAGAGTGTGACCAACACTCCACAGACAAGCAGAAGGAGTTGAAATCTTCAGTTAAACAGCCCGTAAACAGTCATTGGAGTTTAAAGCAAATGCAGAAACTTTAGGAACGAGCAGTCAAGATTGGGTTCACTGGAAAACTTAAAAAAAAATCCAGCTGAAAAAATAAAGCCATGTTCTAACAGTCCACCTGGATTCCAGACTTTGGATCTCCTGGGTGAATGCGTGGTCTGCTCTGAGCCAGTTAGGTGGAAGCAACTGAAATCAGAAGTCCAAATGACAGAATTTTTGGACGACGGTGCTGTCTCTTCCAAGAATTTTAAGTCACTGACTTTGTGCTGCTGATTTTTGGAAAGGCGAGGATAATTTATAATGAGCCTGATGAAAAGAAATCTCACTTTATTTCTTGTAAATGCTATCTTTTAGATCTTTGAAGACAATTTTTCAAAGAAGACAAATAATTCTCCTCGGCATTTGCTCTGAGATACCACATTCGTAATTTAGGAAACCCCTTTTTCTGGGACTTAGGAGGAGAAACAAAAGATCTGAATGAGGTACTGAAAGCAGTTCCCGCTCTTTCCGAGCTCTTCTTACCTCGGTCGCCATGTTGCCCGAGTCACTGTTGGAGCAGGGCTTTGCTCTTCGGCTCCCAGAGAAAAGAGGACTCCCGAAACAGTGACGAGTGGAAAGAGATGGATGGTGGATGGAAGTGAACCAAGGAACTCTAACTCAGGCTTAGAAATTTTGCTGAAAAGTCACAACTTCTCATTAAGAAGAAAACATGGGGCTAGAATTTAGAAATTCACTTTATAACACGTGCATAAATTGACTATTTTCCTCTATACAGTCAAGTGCTGTGGACATTTACCTGCTAAACAATAGAAATTCAATAAACGCATATATAGAATGAAGACTGTTTAGGTGCTTCTGAATCCTCAATCTGGTGACATGGAAATAAGCTTTTCTTTGGAAAATTAAAATATGAACGTATTTCTGAGTGGGCAGTCATCGTAGCAGTGGCGTCTTAACTGATAGATGCTACATACAATGGCATGTTGTGACAAGGAAGTTCTTGACCTTTCCGAATAATAACAGATATACCCAGGTCTCACTGAATAATTACCAAGTTTCTAATTTCAAGAGATTTCTTTGATTTTCTAACAAAAATATTCAATATATTTTCTAACAAAAATATTCAGATATTTGGGGAGGGGAAAATTTAGAGTCCAGAAGAAGGCACAGAATGATATATTTTGATCAACTAAAGGACGTCATAGACTTCTTTGAAGTTGCTTGGCTTACAAAGTAATTTGTTAATCTATCTCACAAGAAACATGTCCCAAGTTCAAGCACTGAAGTGTGATCCTGAGACCAAAATTAGAAACACAAATACAGTCAGAAGTCATAAAGCAACCACAGAATTCATACACCACCACAATTGGATGTGGGGAAAGTGAGCTATTTCATGCATTCTGGGGCTAAAGCAGCAGCAAGATGTTCAAAGCTCAGGGGAAATACTTAGGCACAAATTAAGCTTCGAGCAACGACAGCTGTATTGCATCATTTAGCCCTCAATTAGGCTGGGACACGCAACACTGGCACGTCTGAAGAAGTAGATCACAATAATGAGAGAGGGACGCTTTGGGCACCTGCAGACTATCACATCTGGGAACCCTAGTCCACTGCCATGACAGGAAGAGACCCTTGGGGGGAGGAGTGGGCAGGAGTAGCGAGGCTACTGGAGAACCTAGACTGGGACTTGGTCCTGCACATGCAGATAGAGTCCTTATAGATGATGTCATTCAACCTTTACCAAGACATTCCAGTTAAATGTATGTCAGTTTTATGAATTAGAAGACAGAGCTTAGAAAGGTAAAGAGCTTACCCAAAGTCAAAGAAGTAGTATGAGATAGACTTTCATTCACACACTTTTCTCTTCTGATTCCAAAGCCCACCCTCCCCCTGGTGCCTGTGCACTGTTTAACAAATGCTAATTTAATGAATGAAAGGTGGAAACATAGAAAGAGGAAAGTAACCAAGAGGAGATTACTTTCTCTATGGAAAGCACATTTTTGCAATTACTAAAGTCTTACATTTTTTTTTTTTTTTTTTTTTTAGAAACTGAGTTTATTTATTTATTTTTTTTTTTAAAGATTTTTTTTTATTTATTTGACAGCGAGAAACACAGCGAGAGAGGGAACACAAGCAGAGGGAGTGAGAGAGGGAGAAGCAGGCTTCCCGCTGAACAGGGAGCCCGATGTGGGACTCGATCCCGGGTCTCCGGGATCATGACCTGAGCCGAAGGCAGTCGCCCAACCAACTGAGCCACCCAGGCGTCCCTAAAGTCTTACATTTTTAACCAAAATACAAAACAAACAAAAATCCTTTTAAGTGCAGTGAACTGGTTGACCTCTGGACTTTTTCTAAAATACCACATACTTAGAAAATGTGGATAGGGCATTTGTTAAGATCTACACTTCTCCCTCTCTCCCTCCCTCCCTTCTTCCCCTTCCTTCCTTCCTTCCTTCCTTCCTTCCTTCCTTCCTTCCTTCCTTCCTTCCTCAATCCATATATATATATAGTTCTGTTAAGGTTATAGCTCATTTGGGTAATTACTTATATGAAGGGAAGTAATGGACAGTAATTTAGGTCAAGTGTGTCTGAATTCAAGAATGATACAGTCTGGCAGGGGAGCAAGCACATGGCCGTAGAACATGATTAGTACAAAGATCACGCCGGTACTTCTGTGGGTTCAACAGAGACTTCCAGAGCAGTGCTGAGTTGAGACTGATGGAGGGTTAAGAGTTGCCGAATTGAAGACACACTGTCCTCAAGCTATACCAGTGGAATAAATTGGTCATCTCCATTTTATTCCCCTAAAATAAACTAGTCCCCCCAAAAAGGAACTTGGTCATGTCCAATGTCTTCTATTGGACAGTGGCAGTGACCATGAGTTCAAGGACCTTATTGACTACTCATCACAGAGCCCCCTCATCCAGGGCAGTTCCCGGCAGAGTAGACACTAAGTACTTATTTCGAGAGTAAAGAATATTTGTACTGATTTTCAGAAAATCCAGTCTGAAACAAGAACATGCTCAGGATCTTTGATTCTGAGCTGGGGATAAAGCAGCAAAAAATAAAAGTGAACATAGATGTTAGATACGGAAGTCAAACCCCATCTTGTCACCTACGACTCCAGGCCTGTCAGTCTTGTCAGGTTGAAAGAAATGACTTGGGAGGGTCACATTGCCACGGTCACCCTGGCTGTAAGAGACAGAGCTGTGTGGTTCTCAGGCCCTTACCCTGGGTCACATCTATTAATATGTGTTTGTAAGCATTTCCTAAGGTTAAACCTCAGGTATGTAATTGGGTGTGACATCATCTTGGAGATTTACTTGATGAGTGATAGAAACACCTTCCTTTGAAAGTCCACACAAGTAGAATTCATTAGTTTTGGGGACCTTTGCTCCATTCTCTGTCCTTTTGTTAACTCCCGAGGACCATCCTCCAGTGTCTTCAGAGTTGCTCATCCCGTGTTTACCCGGGCAGCTGAGATGTCATGCAACTTTTCTAGGACCATCCAGCCTCTTCAATTATCCAATGTCGTCCTCCTAATATTCCCTGTTTCTGGCTCATCCATCCACCATGCCGTCACTGGGCAGAGAGCATCCTCTGACGTCTGATGCTTCTCCAGCTGAAGGGAAGAAGACAGCATTGTGGCTGAACAACCTCAATTCCCAAACATCTGACGGAAGAGGAAATGGAGAGGAATATTAATACCAGACCTCAAAGAGAAGTGAGACTGCGGAGGGTAGTGGAACGATTAACCGTGGGGACTAGGGATGACTTTTCCTTGAATCCCTATTATCTCGCTTTCCCTCCTTCACATCTTCGCTTATAAAAACAGTCATGAGAAGAATGAGAAAGACAGTTTCCTTTTCATAGAATTGCATCAGCATTAAATAGGATAATGCATGTAAAGCCCTACAGTGTTGAAGGCACATTTATTGCTATCACCTTTGATTAAATAAGCTAGTGTATATTACAATAAGTGTTTTCCACATAGTAGTGTATCAGTTAATATTTAATAAATAATGACATCTTTTTATAGTGGCAGGTCTAAAAATTAAGAACAATAAATGTTAGCTTCCCTTCCCTAATCCCCCACTCCGCTGGCGATTATATTTCCAAATAGTGGCCGACCCCAACAGATACTTCCTTCGGTGACCAGATCAGTGGCGTCAGACTCATTAACATTCCTGGAACTCATCATTGAGAGAATAAGAAAAAAGCAAGAATGTGTTGAATCTAGAGGGTTGTCCTGTTCAGCCCTGAGAGGTCAACTCAGCACCCTCCGGAGAAAGTCTTATAGCTTTCTGTTTGGGTCTCATTTCTAATTCTTTTCTTTACCTCTGCTGACTTTGATGTATTTTTGAACGTGCCTCTCTTTTTCTTTCTTCCTGAATGTATCTTTTCAAAGAGCTTGTACCCCTCAGAGGCACCCACTGCCAACCAGCTTCACGTTTCATGCAATGGTCTGTATAGGATCTAGGGGCTTGGCTGAGATGATGAACTTGGGTGTGAAGACGATGCTCATATACGTGCACGTCTGTGACCTTCCAAAGAAAGGGACTGCTCACTTCATCACCGCAAGCGGTACCTGGTTTGTAGGCAGCACTCAAAGAAAGGTTTATTGACCTGACAGGTAAACATCAGATGGCTGTTTTGACCTTGAACATGGCAGTGCAGAATTGGAAATTAGCACGGAGATCTGAGGGAAATGGTCAACTTTCGTCATCCTCACTGTGCTTCTCGGTACTTACTCTATTAAATTGGATCAATTTATTATTTAGATGGCTGCCTCTGGAAAGATTTATGACAGAAGAAGACTTTACCCTCTGTTTCATAAGCAAACAAAAAATAAACCAGTTAGAGAATAGACCCCTTGTCCAAGGTCAAATATGGAAATTTTAATGGGGGCTCTACCTTTTTCTCCTGTAGAATATTCAAACGTTAATATTTAATTTCAAAATGGAACACATTTTGGAAAACATGTTCCTTTATCAAATGTGGCACTCTTGTGTTATAAATATGTCTTAAAAAGAGGGATAAATGAGAAGGAATTATCTATGAGAAGAATTATCAAGTCATATCTATGAGAAGGAATTATCAAGTCATTTCAAAGCAGATCTCCCTTTGATTGACTCTTAGATGGTGAGAAGTCACTTTGTGATCTTATTTCTATAGAAATAGTCAAAGACATCAATTACCAGTTGGCCTGTGTCAGAGAACTCTGGGGGGGGCTTGCGGTCTAGTGGATTAGCATACCTCTCATTCTTGTTTTGTTCCCTAAAGTATTCATTGAATGACAAACTGTTGGGATTGAAAGGAATTTTTTTAATTGCCTGGTCCAGTCTTTGTATTTTTTTTAAAGATTTTATTTATTTATCTGACAGAGAGAGAGGCAGAGAGAGGCAGGCAGAGAGAGAGGAGGAAGCAGGTTCCCTGCTGAGCAGAGAGCCCTATGTGGGCCTCCATCCCAGGACCCTGAGATCATGACCTGAGCTGAAGGCAGAGGCTTTAACTCTCTGAGCCCCCCAGGCGCCCAGTCTTCATATTTTATTGATAAATTAATCAAAATCTAGAAAAGCGAATCATCTGACCAGTGATCTCGCAGCTGCTTAGTGAAGAGAATGGGCTCAGGGTCTACACGCGGACCCATTCTCCCCCTGCAGACCGTCTCTCCGGGACCTGCAGGTTGACTTTAATTGGAGAATGCTATTGGGTGTTGCCCAAATATGTCTTTCTTTTTGCTGATTTTCTAACTTTTCTCCACTATATTTATCCCTCTCATTGAGGGGACATTTAAGGTTGAGAATAATTCTCTATACCTAGAGATGTATAAAAAGTTGAACAGAATGCTATCTTTCCCCTCCATCTCAACAAACAGTATTTATTTCTTGGAGTTAGAATAGTGATTTTTTTTTAATTACTGAATATATATTGCATTATTAAGAAACTGGGACATGCTTATCAAGTTGGTTGATGTCTTGAACTGGTAACAAAGAGTTTTAATCACATAGTGCCAAAGATAAGTAAAAAAAAAGGTTAAAATTTGACACCATTGTAAAATTAATGTGATTGTTTTACAGATAAGATAAAGTGAAAAATACTAGGCATTTAATAGTTTCAAATATTCAGAAAAGAAAAGGAAAACAACTAAATATTCATTAGTATAATAGAAGAGGCTAAAATCTGCATTTACATAACATAGTTCAGATTATGATATGCTTTGGAGAACTTTGGGGTTTAGGTAAAGAATATGTTAATACCGCCTTTTCTCCTGAGGAATTTACAGCTCAGGGATTGACTCACCCAAGATCACACAGCAAACAAGCCTCAAGGCTTCCAAACACCTCAGAAGGCATTTGGCATTCTTGCTGAAAATCTCAGTGGGTCCCAGAGGTATTCATATGGAAGACGGAAGATTACGGGAGGTTGACCCAAAAACTGAAAAAAATTAAAAAATAAATAAATGATTGGGAAAGCTGAAGGTTCGTCTCAGGTACTAATTCATTAGATTAACAGGAGTGATCGCAATTCATTCACAGACATTTGACTTCGCAAAGAGCAGACAAAATTCAGATCTACCGATGTGCCCTAGTATAAGAACTCCATTTAATGTTGAAAAACAAAGATGCTTAAAGCACAGAGGGGCTCACGAAGGGAAGGCATGCCCACGGCCCTGCGGACTCTGGAGCTCCTTCTGAGTGGGTTCCCAGAAGACGGAATACAATTCTTCTGTATTTCAAAAGAATACGATATAAAGTATTATAATGCCTGCAATGAAACAAGAGGCATGTTAAGTTAGTATTAATATTTAAGCAACAATAAATTATATTGGTGTGCTAATGAAATGTTCATTATCTTTTCAACTGATTTTTTTTTTTTTTGAGTAGCCTCCACGGCCAGCGTCGAGCCCAATGTGGGCTTCAACCCACAACAGCGAGGTCATGATCTTGAGCTGAGATGGAGAATCAGTGGCTTAATCAACTAAGTCACCCAGGCACCCCTGCATCTGATTTTTAAAGAAAATATGTAAGTTACTTAAAAAGAAAAAGTTAATATTGTATAAATAGAAATTAAATCATCATTCAAGTACTGACTTGTGAATCAAATAGATAATTTACAATTAAATATCATATCAAGTAGTTTATTATTAGAGGAAAAAAGCTTTGTTTATCAGATATAAGCTTTTCATATACAGGTGCGACATGATCACACACAAACGTAAACGTGTGTGGAGTTAGGTACACAGCTGTAGGTAGAGTTGTATGCATCCCAAGGATAGGAGAGAGTCGTCAGGCTGCACATCAGTAGAAGGTGAATACAACACCAAATAAGTTGTGGCATACGTTTTCTAATTAATTAACAAGAAATCAGAGGTAATTAACAAGGACTTTTTAATTTTTTTAAATAAAATAGTTCTTATTCATTGTAGAAATTTAAATCAGGCAGTAAAGAATAACTTAAAAAACAACTTCTTTTTCCTATGAATGTATAGTTGTTTTTTTTTTTTTCAAAGATTTTATTTATTTAACAGAGAGAAACACAGCCAGAAAGGGAACAAAAGCAGAGGGAGTGAGAGAGGGAGAAGCAGGCTTCCCGCCGAGCAGGGAGCCCGACGTGGGGCTCGATCCTGGGTCTCTGGGATCCTGACCTGAGCTGAAGGCAGTCACTTAACCAACTGAGCCCCCCAGGCGCCCCTGTATAGTTGTTTTTAATGGAAACTGGGATCATACTGTATAAGCACTTTAATACTTTTTCCATGAAGCTCATATATAGTATGTGATCAAATACTCTTTTGAAAATGGAATTTTAATAATTTAAAAATCCTCTGCTGTTGGTCAATGGAGCCAATGTTACTCCTCCTGCCAGGAGGGAGAGTACCGTGTGTGACAGCAGGTTCGGCACCCAGGGAGGGAGGATGGGGGTACTGGGTGATGGGTGAGGGCAGGTGTCGATGTGGGAGGGGAACAGGGTCACCAGGGAACCAGGCAGTGGGTCAGATGAGACCCATCAATTCATTCACATTTCTGGACCATGGAAATGGGTGAAAACCCTCCAGATCCTAAAGCTGAAACTTTGAGTCCCAAGGTAGATGATATTCGGATACAGCTCAGTGAAAAACATTTTTAAGTTTAAAATATATATGTGTGTGTATTTCCTTAACTATAGTTTCTTTCTTTTCAAAGATTTATTTATCTGACCCAGAGAAAGAGGGAGAGAGCACAAGTAGGGGAAGCAGCAGGCAGAGGGAAAGAGAGAAGCAGACTCCTTGCTGAGCAGGGACTCCCAACATGGGGCTCAATCCCAGGACCCCAGGATCATGACCTGAGCTGAAGGCAAATGCTTAACCAACTGAGCCCCCCAGGTGCCCCAGATCTCCTTAACCACAGTTTCTGATGTTAATCTCTGACCTTTGTCCTTACTTCTCATATAATAAATTCTTCTTATCTCTTATTCTTGAGAAGTCGCTTAATATTTCTAAATCTGCCCTATATACCCATATGTGGCTTTGATAATCAAGAGTGGTACATACTTAATACATGTAGAATGTATTAGTGCTTACAGGCTACAGCAAGCTTAGTAGAGAGCACTCAACATAAAAATACCTACAACTAAGAAAAAAAAAATACCTTCAGCTACAAAGTGTGTAATCTCCTCCCTCCTGTGCTTTATAAATGAACTGATAATTATTGGTATTGATGATTTTTTTAGTTTGCTGGGTGAAACATGCAATTTGATTCCTTCACTATGTCTTTCATTAACGTTTCTTGAAACCAGAAGGAGCTATCTTTTATTATTTAGATGGGTTGTTTCTAAGGAAGGAAAGTATACCTGATAATTATTCTTTCTGTGGGTCTGGTGCCTGAGTGGCTAGCATTCAATAAGTGAGTGACTTCAACACAGAGTATTAAAAAAAAAAAAAAAAAAAGCTTCGCATGATAGGTGGATGGCTTTCACGCAGTGGCAAGATGATGCGTGAGGAATGCTAATCTATTATAGATTTTTCTGTTTGAATTAGCAATAAGATAAGTCACTGTTGCTTGAAGTTCTTACCCAGGTAGGAGAGGAACAAATGTATCACTACTGACTTTTTGGACTGACTCTGATTCCACCTCCTCTGATGCACGCTGATTCTAAATTGCCCGCGAGTGAACTAGAGATGACAGTGCGCAATGATCCCACATGTCATGTGCTGATGATTAAATCCCTCTGACAGTTACATCATGTATTAGCAGGCTCAGCCCAATCCATTACTCATGATCACTATCTTGGACAAAACAAAATGGGTACACGAGGGACCATGAGAGGAGCAGATGCTCCTATGGAAGAAGGCAGCCAAACTCTTTTCCTGTAATGTGATCTGTGCAAGGCTAAAGTAGGGGCTCCTTTCACCTTGCCGAGTGGGAAAGAAGCTTGTGGAGACCATGGCACCCAAGCATGCCGCCTCCCTGTCTTGGCGACTTTGCCAGTCTAAGTAGTACGGGCAAAGATACAACAGTCATGGATTGCACCAGGTATCCCTCCCTCTGCAAAAAAAAAAAAAAAAAAAAAAAAGTCTAGTGATTTTGCTGCTAGAGAGGAGGCAACCACGATCTATTATTGCTGCTTCTGAGTCACAAGAAACATGCAGAACGCTACATTACAATCTGTTAGATCAGTGAGTGCTGTGAACTCATATTTTAAAAATTATTCCTAAGACAAACATGGGCTTACACTGATGTCAGAAGTCACAAAACTGGAAGGAAAAATCTCCAGAGCAACCTCTCCCAGTAGGCCTTGCGCACACGAGCAGGGAAGCTATCTGTGGATATCTGTAGCCCTGCTCACTGGGGAGCCCTTGCTCTCCTTTGAGTCCTGGAAACTGAGCAAGCTCCCTTCCTGAGAGAAGCCGTTAGGGTGCACTGATCAAGCACCCGGCTCTGTGGTGAGACTAACATCATTTCAGTCTGCGTGCTGCCGAAGCAAGCCCAAGACTAACGGAGTTTCAAACCCTGGCCCCTGGTTTCCCGACCGTGTGACCTAGGATAAGTCAGTTACCCTCTCCACACCACTCTGGATAGGACAAACTCGCTGCTATAATAACAAACCTTAGAATCCCAGTGGCCTAACATAACTGATGCTTCTGTTTGGCTCTTGTAGAGTCATTGAGGGTCATACTTCCCCTAGATGGCTACTCTCCATGTGGTGACCCCGAGATCCAGGCTCCCTCCATCAAATGAAATCACTACATATCCTGTGAAATCTTTCACTTGTATTCAACTGCTTCTGACCAGGAAGGCTGCAGAACACTTCTTTGCCTGGAATGATTCTAACGGCTTCAAAGTAGCTCTAAGGGAAGGTGGGAGGTCTTTCCATGTGCCCAGGAAATGCAGAAGAAGCAGATCTGGACAGGAGTAGTATCACCACACACTAACCAAGAAGATAAAGCTTTAAAAAGCTGTACAACGTTTTCGGTATTTACAAAGCTGGTGGTATACCTTTTGACACCTAGTCATGCAAGAAGCAATTATTACCGGGCGCCTGGGTGGCTCAGTGGGTTAAAGCCTCTGCCTTCAGCTCAGGTCATGATCTCAGGGTCCTGGGATCGAGGTCCGCATCGGGCTCTCTGCTCAGCAGGGAGCCTGCTTCCTCCTCTCTCTCTCTCTGCCTGCCTCTCTGCCTACTTGTGATCTCTCTCTGCCAAATAAATAAATAAAATATTTTTTAAAAAAGGAACAATTATTACCATACCACAGAATTATCATTATTTTGCCTTAAAGGCATTGGGGACTCACCTGTCAGTGCTCTCTACACAGTGTTGACATTCATGTCATTGCCTTTCTAGGATCCCACTTTGACTATTAAAAGGTGACAACCTAGATCAACTGTCTTCTTATGACCTCTAAATAGCCCCCCCCCCCCTTTAAAGAACTGGCCAAAGACAAATGGTGATACAGGTAATGCTTTTCTACCTCCCTTTTAAGTTTAAACCTCTGACTTTGGTGCTCAGGTGACCTCATTGCAAACCTTTCAGGAACTGCCATTCATGAACATCCAATGCCTTGCTCATTCCATCCCTCTGCTCAAGGTAGATCCAACCGAGCCCTTCAGTGGGACTTCCCAACAAAAATTTGGAGAAGCAGCTCATATGAAACTTAATTTTGAGCTAGAGGAAGAGAATTACTGTTGAGTACTATACTAGGAAAGTGATGTGGAGTGTGACCCATGATCAGAGAATTAGGAGTGGATGGGTGTAGAGAAGGCAAGTTAAGAAGACCCGGGGGAGGCCGTAAACCATGTGATGTTAACCTATTGCCCCTCCTGCCCAGTCTCTGAATGGACTTAGCCTCTGATCTAATAGCTTATGATTAGACCATTAGCAGACTTCAATATAATTACAGCTAATGGCTCCATACCCAATCCTTCTCTCATGCTGGTTGACTAACACTCTGATGGACAGGTACTAACACAAGGAAGCATGACAGATTGATAAAAGAACAATCCAGCAGTGAGCTGACAAGTCTTTAGAATTCCCTGGAATGGAAAAGAAGAGAAAATAAAGAAAAAGCCAAGGTAAGAAAAAATATAAGGGGGTGGGGGATAACAGGGGAAGAAGGGTAAAACTCCAACCTTGCATGTAACCCCATTCCTTTCCAGATATTTGGCTGGCTTAAATTCTGCTAGGAAAAGCAAGCCCAATTGTGTAGGGAAATGATTTCCTCATTCCTTACAATGGAGCTAACAGAGAGCCCTGAGGAATCATGGATCAACCATCTACTCTCTAAATACCTCCTTTGAAAAGATGTATACTATAGGATCCATTTCTTGGCCAAATCTTGCCATTTTCCCATTTAGTGAGACTATTTAAGGTAAGCATTGGACAACAGAGCCCATCCGGGGGGAGGTTATCATGGGCTCTACAGAATACTGCAAAAGATTTGGTACATTTCAAAGGTAAAGTGGGAATAGACCATCTTATTTTAATTCACTTTGTGTCTCCTGCATCGGAGTGTTTATTAAGCAGTTTGTATGCACTGAGCACTGTGATAAGCACCTTATGTGCACCAAACCACACGGCACAAATCTGAGATAAGTGTTGTCTCATCCCCATTACGCAGCTAGAGTGATAGAAGATCAGAGTATTTATTTCAGGGTCTCCCAGCCATAGAACAAAAGTTTCTATCCTAAGTGTTCTCAATATTGAACGATTCAGACACTTAACCCTTGGCCTGTGAGTTAGTTCTCAGCTCATTGCAAGACATATGTCCTATTTTCTGTGCCTAAACAAAGAATGTGTGTGTGTAACACACAAGCAGCCTATTCCCAGGAGGACAGAGGTAGCCCAGACAGAAAGCCAGTGGCGGGCTTTAAGCCTAGGGGTGAAGAGCCTTTGACATGAAGATAAACTCTCGTACCGTATTCAAAAAACTATAGCACAGCACAGACTTTATAATTATTTTTGGTGTTGCCCTTTTAATATATTTTTTTAAGATTTTATTTATTTGACAGTGAGAAACATAGCTAGAGAGGGAACACAAGCAGGGGGAATAAGAGAGGGAGAAGCAGGCTTCCCAGGGAGCCCGATGTGGGACTCGATCCCGGGTCTCCAGGATCATGACCTGAGCCGAAGGCAGTCGCTTAACCAGCTGAGCCACCCAGGCGCCCCCCCCCCCGAGCCCTTTTAATATTAAAGAAATATGGCAGGTTTTATCTCATATAACGATGGAAGTGTTACTTCCAAAGTCCACAAAGGGAAATCCATTTATCTTTTTCCATTGTTTAACATAGTTCAGACACACACACACACACACGCACACACACTCGCATGCACATGCACATGCAAACACACTCGCACACACATGCACACTCACGCACACACATGCACACGTACATGCACATGCACACACATGCACACACCCACACACGCACATGCACACACGTGAACACATGCACACACTCGCACACACACATGAATGCACACTCACACACATACGCACACACATACACACAGGCGCACACACGCACATACATGCACACACATGTGCACACACGCGAACACATGCACACACTCGTACACACATGTGCATGCACACTCACACACACATGCACACGCACACAGGCGCACACACACAGACATGCAAACACGCACAGACACACTGCTTATAGGGTAAAGTGTGAAGTCTTCGGTGTCCAAGTGGCCTTACAACCTGGTCAGTGTCCCTGTCACTCCCAGCTTTGCCTCCTGCCTCTCTCCTATCCCCCCTGGACACTCGCTTCATACAAGAATAATTGTGCCACATAAGGAAGCATGGACCTTATACATCCATGTCTTTAATGAGGTCTTCCTTGTTTACTGGTAAAATGTGTATACTCTCCAAAGCTCAGCTGAAACACTGCATTCCCCTCAAATGCACCAGGCAGCATCCCGCGCTGCCCCCGCCCTGGCTTCCTTGCTTGGTTTTCAGTGATGGCCCCTCTCACAAGCCAGGGATCACTGTACTTCCTGTCCTAATTCCTCTCCTGGCTATGGAGTCCTCCGGGCATTATGTTTGTCTTTACCTCCTCAGTGACTACCTCAGAGTCAGTGGGTAGCAAATAACCTCTCGTACATGCTTGCTGAATGAGAAGGGAAGAGAGAAAGCTTGGCTGGAAGCGGGATTGAAGATTGAATTCTCGTCAGCACCACTAGGGGTGTGACCCATGATCAGAGTACCTCGCGGGTTGATTGGGTTGTTCAAGCATTCCTCTTGCTTCTCTTGACCCAGGGGAAGGTAATGCAGATGCTGTCATGGGCATCAGATGCAAATGGTAATGCTGCTCTGTAGTGGGGAACCCATCTGAGCTCAAGGAGGATTCTGAATCAATGGGACCGAGCTCCCTCTGAGGCCAGCCTTCCCCCTAGTCTCTACCAAAAACAGGGTCTCCCACATAGGGTACCACTTTTCCCCAAATGAAACTCCCTCTTCACAGCAAGTCCATCTGAAAGGTTTGAGGGGATGTTAACCAGCTCCACATGGGAACTATGCAGTCCTCTTTCCTCTCTCCGGGCACCCGAATCCAGAACACCAGGAGAGCTTGCCCCTATACCTGCTGTCCCATGGATCCTAAAATGACACGCCAGGATCTTGAATGAGAGCTAAGTGTGGATGAGGCCCAGGGTGCCCTA
Organism: Spilogale gracilis; assembly: GCA_004023965.1. NCBI lineage: Eukaryota > Metazoa > Chordata > Mammalia > Carnivora > Mephitidae > Spilogale > Spilogale gracilis. The sequence goes on from PITA01000862.1 coordinate 174,931, forward strand.
CCTGGGGTTGGGTGGTCTGCCTTTACTGGTGATAAAATACAAGCCAGTGTTTTGTAAGATGAGAGGGGAGGCTAGAAGCTCAAAGAAACCGAGCCAGGACAAGTCTCAAAGAAGTCGCTCTGTGAGAACTGACATTGAAACCATGGTCTTCGAAGCAGGTCACAATCGACTAGCTGCACAGGTAATTAATAGCACTTGGGCTTGGAGGAAGGCAACAGCCAGACTTTGGGGAGAGTCTGGCTGGTTGCAGCACATTTCTGCCCATCTGCTGTCTAGCACTAGCTCCGAGTGAATTAATGGGGGAGATTCATGAGCTATACAAATGCCTGCCAGTATTTTTAATATGACAAGAAGGCATATGGGTAAGGACACAGAGGATATTCCTGTACTCATTTAGATAGAAAGAAAAGCCAATATGAAATGTACTCCAAAAATTCTGAGTCTGCATCCTATTAAGTAGCACTTTAAATCAGGCAAAACTACCGTAGCCCTAAGGTTCAGCCATTTGGCATATTTGGGGACAGGAGAACTCCACATAAGTGAGCTGCAGGCACTGACCTTTGAAATGTTCTGCTCCACTCACGTGGCCGAGGGGCCGGCATGCGCTTTCCCGAGACTGAACACCTTCCACCCACCACACCCCCCACACTATGTCATCGGCTCTTTCCTCAGACCCTTAAGAGCTCAGGTTGAATGTCAGTCCCTTAGACGAAACATCGCCAACTCTAACACTGACTTCTCAATGGGTCAGACCACTGCATTCGCCATATAAAAACCACCCCCTATATTTATTAAATCATTAGTCTAGTGTGCAATTTTTTAGCTTAATATAAACTCTGAGCATAGATCCTAATAATATTCTGAACTTCTATACCTCGAGTGGGTAGCAAATTACCTTGGTGAAGATTTGCCAAATGTCACTTAGGAATAACCTTGATCATTGCCTCCCGACGCTAGCCTGGACTCCCACGTACCCCATCTTGCCATCTACATTCCAGTGGTCTGTTGGAGTATAACAAACCACCCTTAAACTTGGTGGCTTAAAACAAGAGCAGCTATTGGTTTGGGACACGTATCTACCATTTGGGCGGGGCTTAACTTAACTCGCTTAGGAGCCCTTTCCAGACACATTCCTCAAGGGTGTCTGTGTAAATTGGTGAAATCTGGCAATTCTTTTGGTACATACTGCAGTTCCTAATGGGTACCACTTTGTTCCTGTTTCCCTGGTGACACTCAGATTTGATTCTGGTTATTGGTGCACAATTATATTTCCCAATCTATGTGCCAAAGTGCCTCAAGGCGCCACAATAAAATCCTGAAGGTGCCACAAAATATTTTGAGAAAAATACAGATACTCAATTTCAATGGAACACTATGTGAGCTGGTATCTTAATAAGTCATGCTTTCAACGTTAGATCACACGCAATCTTTTCAATGATGTTTTATCATTTTAAAACTCAGTTTCTGGGATAAAAAACAAGTACTGTGTGAAAATCAACTTTCAATATGAAATGAGGATAGAAGTTTCCAAATCTGATTCCAAGATATGAGAGTTGAGCAGTGCCCAACAGGTACACATGCGCTGTTCATAAGCAATTACAGTTACTTAAGAATAAAGTACAAATTTTTTTCTCATTTGTATGTCTCTTTTTTTTTTTTTTCAAATAGCTATGAAATGGCTATAAACAAATGAGTGACTATTTAGGACCAAACATCTTTTTAAAAAATATTTATTTATGTGTTTGAAAGAGAGAACCCACATGCTCAGGGGGAGGGGCAGAGGGAGAGGGAGAGAGAATCTCTAACAGACTCCTCACCGAGCGAGGATCCCAACACAGGGCTCATGACCCTGGGAGCCTGACCTGAGTTGGACGAGAGCTGGCTGCTCAGCCAATAAACCACCCAGGCACCAGATCTAAGACTTCTTTTTTTCCCAGCTTTATTTGGGATATAGTTGATAGATAACAGTGTGTAAGTTTTGGTATAAAATGTGAATATTTGAAACACATATATATTACAAAATGATTACCACAATAAAGTTAGTTAACCGTTCTTTGCCTCCCATTTGGGGGTTGTTGTTGTTAATGGTGAGAACACTTATGATCTACTTTTTTGGAAACTTTCAAGTGTTCAATACAGCATTTTAAGCTATAGTTGTCATGTTGTGCACTAGATCCCCAGGACTTGTCCCACTTATACCGGGAAGTCTGTGCACATTGAACAACATCTCCCCACTCCCCCAACTCTCTGTGTCTGGGAGTTTTGCTTTTTGAAATTGCAGATATGAATGAAATCATACAGTACTCATCTTTCTCTCTCTCACTTATTTCACTTAACATAATGACCTGAAGCTTCATCCATGTTGTTGCAAATAGAAGGATTTCTGTGTTTTTTAATGGCCGAATAATATTGCAGAATTTAGCAATTCAAGGTTTTCAGCCACATAAAAGTCTGTCTCCATGTCCCCCATATATTGTTGCACTATTTTATCTGATGATTCACCTGCCCAGCAGATTAGATCAAAGATTTCTTTTCCAGACATCTCAGTTCTGTGGCTAGTGGAAGGCAGGCTGGTTTTAGGGCAATTGTAGAAACTTCCTGGTCCCTTATAGACTTTGAATTGAAAATCAAAATGCAAAAAAAGAAAAAAAAGAAAAAAAGAAAATCAAAGTGCATGACTCATCTATTTTTTTTTTTTGTCCAAGATCTCTAGCAAGCTTACAATCAATGAACCTACCTTACCATGCCCCATATTTTCACTAAAATTTATCCTTTTGGGTTTGCTTTCTATATGTACTTATTGATAGGTGCCTACAGGTAATAGCTTGGGCAACTGTTTTTGGCACTGTGTTACATAGACCCCCAGGACCCCTCCTGCTGTATTTGGCTCTCTGATACCTTTTAGCCAAATCCAATCGAAGAACTAATTCCACATTCTCATGCTTAATGTGTTCTCTAGAACCACCCTAGACATCAACAAGCCTACTGATGGAACATAGAAGTAGAATAGAATTATAAAATACTGTGGGTTAAGGAATTAGACCTTTAAAAATCATGTGAAGTAAAGTTATGAAACTGTGAAGTAAAGTTATGAAGTTATAAAGAGAATTAACGAGAGAAAGAACATGGACACATGCACACAGGTCAAGAATCAGCTGTGGAGACCATGAATGCATTGGGATTTGAAGGGAAGGCTGGAGGTGAGAACTGTCCAGATGCTGGAGTAGAGCCATGAAAGGAGGCAGGTATAGAAATCTGTGCAGGGTCTTAGATCTGGCCACTACTACCTCCCTCTAATGAGACAAGTCTTCTGGTGATGGACCTGAGATTTCTGCCGCACGAGGTCAGCAGGCAAGCAGATCTGTGTGCAGAGCAGGAGAGTGGAAGGAAAACCCGCATCTGACAAGCAGTACCTGCTCTCACAGCCTCTCAGGACTTGGGAGTTTGAGGCCTCAGATTTCAGAGCCATATCACCATCCAGCACAGAATTTTTTGTGGAAACTGTAACCCAGAAATAATGGGCATGGGAATCTAGGAAAGTGAGTTTCCAGAATAGCCAACTTGACGATAGAAACATCAGTTCGTGTGCACCCCCACTCATTATTTCTCAGTCTGTTAACTCCAGTTGGCATCTTCCATTATTTCCCATTCATACTATTTTCAAATTTTTGAGAGAAGAACCAAGGCCCTCTTACCTCTGGGCTTCTTCCTCTCCCCCATTGATCTTATCATTCATAGATCTTAACACCAATGGCTATTCTCCCACCCAAATTCTTTCCTGAGCTCTTCAAGTCATGTTTAAGTGCCTCCCTCCCCGCAAGGGGACTCCAACCTCATGACCTCACCCATTCCTAAATGCCAAGGCCCCTCCTCCTAAGGCCACCACCTTAGGAGGCAGGTAGAATTTCAAGATATGAATTTTGAGTGGACACAATCATTCAGTCCATCACACTAGGTAACTTGTTACTCAGAGGGAATGCTGCATATCTTCTCTGCTTAGGCACAAGTTCAAACTGGATTATGGGTGCAAACCACTCACTAAACTGTAAAGTGCTACCAATGCTGATTTTTGCTGTAATTGAGCTTTGCTTTCCGAGACTATTGCCGTATGGAATATTTGCCGTTTCCCACCCTTGTACAATTTTTGATGTTGCTTTTGGTTTATTATTTTTATCTTTTTGCTTTCATTGTCAGATTGTCAGCTATATTTGCTTTTTGCTCTCAGTCTTTCTATTTTCAGAGCCCTTGTTGCAACTTGCTGAACTTAATGTTCTGTGGGTGGAAAATAAAAACTGAGCAGATTTCTTAAAAACAGATAATATGAGCCATGAAATATATTTTATTTGTGATTTGTAGTATCTACTTGGATTACATAAAAAGTCTCCTTATTTAAAAAAGTCTATGTCAGTTTCTCAACTGTTCTCCCAGTAGTTGAGGCCAAAAAGACTAATTGAGGGGCGCCTGGGTGGCTCAGTTGGTTAAGCAACTGCCTTCGGCTCAGGTCATGATCCCGGAGACCCAGATCGAGCCCCACATCGGGCTCCCTGCTTGGCGGGAGGCCTGCTTCTCCCTCTCTCACTCTCCCTGCTTGTGTTCCCTCTCTGGCTGTGTTTCTCTCTGCCAAATAAATAAAATTAAAAAAAAAGAAAAAGAAAAAGAAAATAGAATGTAAGAAAGGTATTGGCCAAAAAAGAAAAAGAATAAAAGATATCTTGCAATGAAGGTATTTAAACTCAGATTTGAAAGGAGCCCTGTTTTTAGGTTGTCAGCCAGGAGGATGGGTTAGCAGAAGAGGAAAGCAAGACAGATGTAAATGATCTTTCCTTCATGAGGAGCTCCCCCGAGTACATCTCCAGAGCATTGGAAAACAGCCAATGCGAACATTTTGACATTTGGACCAACAGTTGGAAGAGAAGCCTCTACAAGCTCTCAGCACCTGGGCTTCTCCGTCTGGGAGCTGGAGGGACTGTGACCAGACCAGACCTCAGCTTCTGAACTGAAAGCTTCCCACTCCAATCTGGCCATTGGGTTGCAACCCCTCCCAGGAGCTTTTCCCTGGGGTGGGCAGAGAGAAGAGGCCAGGACCCACTCCAGAAGACAGGGCTTCTTAAAAAAAAAAAAAAAAAAAAAAAAAAAGAAGACAGGGCTGCACTTTGGAGCTAGGGGGTAGGGTACCTACCATTGGTGTGTGTGGACAGGGGCTCGGGATTGGTGGGAGCTGGTGGGCTGGGGTGCAGCAGCTTCTGGAGCCTGGAGCATGGGATAATTCCAGAGACACCAGCAGCCCATCTACCTTCTGCCTTAAGGCCCGCAGAAGGAAGCACATACAACCTGTGGAAGCTGCCATCCGGGTCTCCCAGGGAACACATTTTTCTCCTGGTACGGTGGACACACAGGTGTGTCAGGGTCCCTGCAGGGAAAGGGACGGCTTGGTTCCATGGGGACTGAATCCATGTGCAGGCCTCAGGGCTGTGGCCTTCAGGAGAGTGCCCATGCGTGGCCTTCCACCCCTGGCCCTGTCTGTTTCCTTGTCCACCCATGAGCTCACAACCTGCCACCTAGTGTTCTTTCCTGTTTTTCTCCTTCCCATTTTTGTCACTCTTCCCTGGCCCGTTTCCTCCTGACATCTCCTAATTTGATCAGTCTCCCTATGTGTAACCCGTACTGTGCCCGCCCCAAGAATGCTGCCCCACTTAGAAGCCCTGGTCCAGCCATTCCGATGTCCTCACTGCACGCCCAGGGGCCCTTGACCTTCTCCTCCACCCTGCACCACCCATGTCAACATCCACTTCATACCTTTTGAGCGTTGAGACCACGGGCCAGGCCATCCTCCGCAGCCCGTGCCCCACAGCTGGTGCGGGGCCATCGCCCCTGGGTGCAAACTTTCCTTGCCAGTGGCTGGCTTCAACACTCGCCTTGGCCCACAGCTCCTGCACGCCAGCTCCTGGGAGAGCCAGCAGTGCTTGGCAGGACTTAATGGCTTTCACAGAGTTGTCCCAGGGGAGGTGAGAAAGAAAGGGAGGGGAGGCGAGAGGAGACAGAGAAGGAGGGCAGGGACCCTGAGGATTTTTTTTTTAACTTTTTACTTATTTTTAAAATTTTATTTATGCACAAGCTGGGGGAGGGGCAAAGGGAGAGGCAGATTCCCTGTGGAGTGGGGCCCAGGACTGGGCTCCATGCTGGGACCCTGAGACCATGATCCCAGAGGAAGGCAGATGCCACCCAGGCACCTCCCTGCCACAGTCACACGTTTTATCTTTCCTTAAAAGCTTTCTCTGCACTATTCAACTGTCTACAATGGGCTTAGTATTTTTCATACGATTAATGGGATACAGACTTCTTTGTTAGGTTTATTCAACATTTCTATTTGTCTTTTTAGCAATGGATGTGCTGTGGTGTTTATCTAGTCCGGCATCCGCGCTCTTGTCCGCTGGATGTGTGGCGAATCCTTCCTCGGGTTCTGCCATTTGTAATGTGTCATTTGCTTCACTCATGCTTTAGTTTTCTGAAGTTAAAGTAGGTTTTCATTCCAGGAGGGTGAGAGATGTGACTGGGTCATATTGAATATTGTTGCACGTGATTGCTGATGTTCTGTTTGGATTTTCCCATGTGTGCCGTGGCCAAGACTTGCCAGCTTTCCCCTCACACCATGTCCTGGGCTGCCAGCTTTCTCGTAGGAGCAAGGTCATGGCAGCCCTCTGACGTAGGCTGGGGGCTGGGACTCCATTCTTCAGTCTCTGAGAAAGTTCTGAAAATTTTTACACTGTTTGTTGAATCATTGGCAGAAATTGTGGGTGAAACCGTTGGGCTTGGCACCTGGAATGTCAGGTTATCATAGATTAAAATGTCGACATTAGTGGTTAAAATAGAGATCTTTTAAAATACAAAAGAATATCATGACCCCAGGGAGAGAAAGAGATGTATTGTTTTGTTGTGTTGTGTTTTGTTTTGTTTTGTTTTGTTTTGTTTTTTTAGTGTTTTAAAGGGATAATTCATTAAGCATAGGATAAAACACAATGAAATGTACTTCATCAAATTAAAGAGTTCTTAAAAAAAAAAAGACCTCATGAAAAAAAAAGAAAAGATAAGTGATAGAATGCGAGGGAAGTTCTGCAGCATCTCCAACCCACAAACAGCTAATATCCACACTGCACAAAGAACCACAACATGGTGACAAATAAAAGACAGAGAGAAGCTAGCATAAAATTTTTAAAATTTAATAAAGTTTTGGGTGCCTGGGTGGCTCGGTGAGTTAAAGCCTCTGCCTTCAGCTCAGGTCATGATCTCAGGGTCCTGGGATCGAGGCCCACATCGGTCTCTCTGCTCGGCAGGGAGCCTGCTTCCTCCTCTCTCTCTGCCTGCCTCTCTGCCTATGCGTGATCTCTCTCTCTCAAATAAATAAAAATAAAATATTAAAAAAATAAAATTTAATAAAGTTTTAAAAATGACACTCATTCATATCCCATTAAGTGAATGAAAAAGTGACAAACTTGGTCATTATGAAATTCAAGTGAAAAGTATAAAATGTCATGACTGAGAAGATGCCTACTCTGATAATACCGAGTACCATAGTAAGGCAGAGCAATAGGAATTCTCATACTTTGTTGGTGAAGATGTCGCCCACACTGTGGACAGTCTTTGGCATTATCTAGTAAAGGTTGAATATGTGTCGACCAATGACTAAAGGTTGTCATCCTAGTTCTAGACCCTAGAGATGTTCTTGCTCATGTGCCTCAAGATACATATCAACGATGTTCACAAAAATGCGCACAGAAAATACAACGATGATGCATTTTTTGTAATCTGAACCTAGGAAACACTCAAATGTCCACCCATCATAGAGCATGAATACATACACTGTAACATATTTATGCAAATAATGTGCCACAGAAGGAAAATAAAAGCAACTATAGTTTTTGCAATGACATGAACGTCTCTCAAAGCATATCACTGAGGGGAAAGACAAGGTCCGTGAGCACGTGTAGCAGCCATGTGATGGTGTTAGGCTGAAGGTCAGACCCTGTGACTCCCCCTTCAGGTTCTCCATCTCACCCAGTAGCCCACTGGCCACACCCCATCCAGTCCCAGGAACATTTCTGACTTTACTTCCCACCACTTTCCACCCCCTTGTTTTCTTCACTCTAGTCCCACTAGATTCTGGCTGGGTGTTGAACACACTTTGGGACTTGGTGTGGCTTTCCACTCTGTTTCAAACCCTCTTCCCCTGATGGCCAAAGCCTAACCCCAGCATGTCCTCAGAGCTTGGCTGGAACATCGCTCTTCCAGGGAGTCTTTCCTTGGCCACCACTTATCTTCTTTCTTTGCCTTATTTTTCCATAAAGCTTTCATCACTACTTAATAAATCATTCATTCTTTGTATTTGTTCCTCTTATTTATTGTCTGTCTACTCCCCCCAGACCATAGTCAACATGATGACTAGCTCTATTGTTTTGTTTTTTTTTTTTCATTTAACAGTTTTATTCTAGTTCTTGGACCAGTGCCTAGAGTGAATTTAGTATTAAATAAATAGTGGGTGATTGAGTGGTTGAATGAATGGGAAGAATCTCACTCCAATTCCAGGAAAGTGATCACTACTGAGGGTGGAGTATTGACAGCTTTCATATATCTTATCCAATTAATTTCTTTAAAAAAATGAATAATCGGGGCACCTGGGTGGCTCAGTTGGTTAAGCGTCTGCCTTTGGCTCAGGTCATGATCCTGGAGTCCCGGGATCAAGTCCCGCATCGGGCTCCCTGCTGGGTGGGAAGCCTGCTTCTCCCTCTCTCACTCCCCCTGCTTGTGTTCCCTCTCTGGCTGTGTTTCTCTCTGTCAAATAAATAAAATCTTTAAAAAAATGAATAATCTGATACATATAATACAAATGTTAATAGTTCTTTAATCTCAGCTGTGCATATATGGATTCTTTTAAAATTTTCTTTACTATTCTGCATGTTTGAAATATTTTATATATATATATATATTTAATGTAGAGAGAAAAGAAAACATGCTTTGGAGGCATGGCATACTATATTGTTCTTTGAGAATATAATATGAATTTTTTAAAATCAATACTTCCTAAAGATATTTGGCCATGGAACACATGGTTTTCAAGGGAATAGTCATTATTATCATTTTCTGGAAACACTTCAGGAGATCAAGTTGCATGAGCAGACATATTAAGATAGGTCATGTTAACTTGTGTTCACTTCTCTGTTCTTATACCAGAGTTTATTTCTTCAGGTGTATTTGGAGGTCTGTTTGAGATGTTCAGGAAGAGGGCCTACAAGCCAACAAGCAGATGCTATAACGTGATGAAAACCATTTCTATAACTGCATATCTGTGACCACCTTCTTGGTTCTGTGGAACCCAATCAAAGTTCTATAGCCAGGATGGCCCTTTAAGACGGTCAGATACAGAGGTCTCGAAGAATGAAATTGTGTGTGGTAGAACTAAGTAACTCCAGAATATTTTACTGGTGAGCTTTGGTCCCAGAACATCATGGCCAACTCTTAGACCGCATCCGTGTTGAGACTGCAACTGTGTTGGGCAGACAAGTTGATCTTGACCCTCTGGTCTGTCTTACCATGCCTCAGAAATCTGTTACTGTAGCAGTATATTTGCACAAGCTGTCATTACTGCACACGTACATCGGTGCTGATACAAAACTTCCCATGAGAACATGATTCTAATGTCTGGTGATCAGAATCCCTGGCATGACATATCCTCAGTGACAGTAAAAGATACGGCACAGAGTGTGTTTTCATCCTTTACTCTGACTCCCTGGGAGCTCATAGCCAATATCTATTAAAGAAAGTACCTAGAATCTGGTAGCAGGCTGGACTAAATCAGGGTGATCCTGGCCAACATGATAAGAGCATAAGAAAGCAAGTTCTCTGAAGGAGAAAAATGGCTGAAAGTTTCGGTAGGGGAGCAAATAATTTAGTTCGACATTTTCAAATATTTGAGGAGTATATAGAATTGCTCTGTTTGATCCCAGAAAGGAAAACTAATATGAATGAGTCAATAACTTGAGGGAAGCAGATCTCAATCGAGGAGAAAACATTGAGATAATTAGCACTGTCCAAACATGGACAGAAATGTCCAGCAAGTGGCTCACTGAGCTTGACTGACAGAGATGGTGAAACCTTGACGTTTCTCAGCTTGGTGATGCTCTAAGTCCAGGAGCATTGTTCCCTTTGTATGTATGCCGATCTGCTCTGTAACCTGGCACTGTAAGCTCATTTCCCATAGAGGACCAGCACTCATTCCTCATTTGCTTTATCTCTACAGACTCTGACATCTATTTGCAAAAATTCTTGGGGTCACAGCATTCACTCAAGGGTGTTCGCCCAAATGAAAATAAGTGTTCATGCCTTATACATAGTTTGTTAAAGGTCACTGATGTGTGTCATAAATTTTTAAGAGTCACCTGGTGCTCTGGGCAGAGGCCACTGCTGGTCAGCATGCAGCGCTGCCGTCCGCTTACCCTAAATCCTTTCAAAGACTTCACACTGTCATGGGCAATTTTGTTTTTATTGTTACTCTCTTATTTAACAGAACATGATAAATTGGTTTTGTCTATTGTGCATTTCTCTAATAGCCACTTCCTGGTTCACCATCATGATTATATGAGACGTGGAAGGAATAAAGAAGGCTGAATTAATGGGGCTACATAGGAGCCACAGAGCTTTCTGGAAAACTATGGAGAGCTGCATTCTAACAGCAACAACAGCTGAATGTCACAGCTAACCAGATGTCCCTGAGCTGGACCCAGACTGAGGGCACCTTCTTGACTCCCACACCCACACAAGTGTATGCATTAAGAAAAGACTACAGGCTGGAGTTAAGTACAGAAAGTAATAAAAGAAAATGATAAAATCACTTAATTTTCTCCTTAGGGAAGAAACTACAACCGTATGTAATAAGAATAATGTATAGTGTGAAAATCCAATTAACAATTTTATAAATTAATTACAGGGTTTTTTTGTTTTTTTTTTCAAAAGAATTGCCAAATATTGAATGAACTTTTCCTCAGGGCACAATGGTGAAATTTGATTTCTAATAAATTAGTTTTTCAATGTGCTCAGAACATGCTCAATTACAGGACATAATTTGGTGTTTGTTGTTTAGTGAGAGCCAAAAGTAACAGTACTTAGTCATTCCACGTCTCTGATTAAAATTCACTGGAGTGCACCCAGAGGTGACTTCATCATGATTCAACAACAACGAAGCCTAGGCTGGCGTGACGGCAGATACCAGCTGACACCAGGAACCGTGTCTCTGGGCCCAGAGTATCACGTGCACACACGGCATGGAACTCACAACGGCAGTGACCCAAACTGGCACATGCATGTTACTCTGGAGTCTGAAACACGTTTTATATCCACTTCTCTCTTTTGTTCATCCTGATTACACTGAGAGGTAGACAATTACTGCATTTTCCAACTGACCAACTCAAGACCCAAAGAGATTAGGCTACTCACCCAAGGAGGTGCATCAAAGTGGGCAGGCTAGAACCCTGCCCTCAAATATCGGTGTCCTTCCCAGCTTCTCTGTTCATCAGCAATCTGATTCCTCCTGCCACCCTTATGCCCCATCAGCAGAATGGAATCACACTCCCATTGATCCTATAAAATTCTCCATAGTATCATCTCCTTGGTATCACACTCTTTGGACCCTTTTCATTGTTTTTAGTTCTTGTGGAAATGTTCAAGCACACACTAAGTAGGGCTTCATCCAAATTCAACCTCTGTCAGTCTTGGTCCTGTTTGACTCCTCTGCCCTTTCTTCCACTTACCTGCTGCTCATACGGTGTCTGCTGGAATATTTTAAGACAAACATTGGACATCTGTGAATCAGAGTACCTCCCTCCAAAATCCATGTTTACTATGTCTGACCCAGTGATGGCCACTGGATGTCACCTACTTCTGAGCAGGTTATCAGCTCAGAGAGTGTTTACAGTAGGTTTGTTTACTGAGGATGTGAGTAAGAGTCTCATACCAGAGTTGGTTGGCTTGAAGCTTACACCTCCTTCCATCTGGACCAGGGGCCCCTCCTGCCCCTACACTTTCCCCCCAGTGGTACAATTCTTGAAGAAATTGCAGAATTCCCCAGTCTGGATTTGGCTCATCACATCTTACACTGTTTAACATTTTCCTCTATTCTGTTTTCTATTGCTATTTCAATTAGGCCTAGAGGCTTCATTAGACTTGGGTTCTTTTTCTTCCTCTTTCTTTCTTCCTCCCTCCCTCCCTTCTTTCCTTCCTTCCTTCCTCCCTCCCTTCCTCCCTCTCCTTCCTTCCTTTCCTCTTTCTTCCTTTCTTCTTTCTTTCTTTCTTTCTTTCTCTCTCTCTCTCTCTCTCTCTTTCTTTCTTTCTTTCTTTCTTTCTTTCTTTCTTCCTTTCTTTCTTAGAATACTTGAAATATGGTGCCTAACATTCCCTAGTGTATCTTATCAGTAACTCAGTGTCTTGTTATGCCATTTTGAGGAGGTAAGATTTATAATTGAATTAAATGTTGTCAACCTGATTGGTGCATTTAAGACCTTCTTATCTATCTTTCCAAATGGATTCTATCTAGAAATGACACTTCTGAATTCATTAATTTGTTATTTGTTAAGAGTAGCAAAACAGGGATTTCTAAATTCTGTAATTTCCTCTGCATTGATGATCTATAATGTTTTTTTTCTAAAGCAAACTTAACCTTATCAGCCATTTCATTTCCCAAATGCAGTCCATTCAGGAAAGTCAGGATGAATGTCTATAATTTACTTTCTTATTATGATTTAGAATCATGAGCAGGTGTGATAGGCACCTCCAACATTGAACAATGGTGTCATTACTTTTTTAAAAGTATTATCGCTGGGGCGCCTGGGTGGCTCAGTTGGTTAAGCAACTGCCTTTGGCTCAGGTCATGATCCGGGAGACCCGGGATCCAGTCCCACATCGGGCTCCCTGCTCCCACATCAGGCTCCCTCCTCCCTCTCTCACTCCCCCTGCTTGTGTTCCCTCTCTGGCTGTGTTTCTCTCTGTCAAATAAATATTTTTTTTAAAAGTATTATCGCTGTTAATGGTGGGATACATGTGTATTGTTTGTTTATTTATGATTTTTATGCTGCAGCTCAATCCACTGAGGTCATTGTTCTTTTGGCTTCTTGGTTTTCTCCCAGTACACCATGAAACTCCATCCTTCATGTTATCTCTTACACAGAGACAAGTCCCCACTTCGTCTGCTATGATTTCTTTGCTTTCAACATGACCAGATGTCCCAAGAAAAACCCTTTGAAATTGCTCTTTTTAACCTATAAAGAGGTGATTTCTTAGAGCTCTAGCATCTTCTGCTCCTAGTCTGGGGCCAGCCATTCTCCAAGGAGCCCTGGGGAGATGGTATTTAGATGGGAAATGGTATTTAGAAACCGGAGGTGGTAGGTGTGTTGAACGGTACTGGCTTCCCGGGAGTTCATTATATATTTCTTGAAAGAGAAAAAATCATGAGTTCATAATCATTTTATAATTCATGTAAACATTATATAATATTGTCACTTAAATTCTCTGATTCTTTGTATTAATTTTCTCTTATGCTGGAAATTTTAATTTCTAATTATATTAATATAAATATTCTCTTTTTCTTAAATTATTATGTATATATGTAATGTTTTTAAGTATGCAAATAGAAATATGTATATTAGTTGTAGAGCAAATTGCATGAAAAAATTGTGAGAGGCTAAAAATATCATATAGGATTTCTTTGTTTTTGTTTTTGCCCTTGGATACACTGAGTCTTAAACTCAGTAGTTCTTTGAGCCCTTCTGCCCTGTACTCTATGTACTTTTGGTTCATTTGTTTCCATTTGTTTTCTATTTTTAGAGATTTTCTCTCTTTGACTAAAAAAAAATATGTAACATTTGCATAGTTCCCAAATCCCCTGGTCATCTTAATCACACCGTCCTCTGTAATATTTCCATTCTTCATTATCACTGTATGTACAGTATTTTGCAACTGTATATATAATGCCAGTGTCTCACTTGATAAAGAACTAAGTAAAGTCAGGTTCTGTGTCTACAAATAGAAAAGTATTTCACACAGAACAAACATTCTACACTATCCATGAATTTTGTGTGTGTGTGCGTGTGTGTAGTGCTATATTAGGTAAAATAGATGCATCTTCACAGAGTGATGGGATGCTAGATGGGATACTACTTTTGTAGGCTTTTCAGCAAGTAGAAGCTTGATGGTCAAGACCTAGGAGTCTAGAGTTAGGCAGACCTGGATTTAAATCCCACCCTAGCTTTACCCTTGCATGAATATGCATCTTGGAGGGGACACCTACATTGCCTGAGTCCTAGGTCCCTCATCTATGAGATGGACACCATAAAATTCCTACCTTGTAAGATTACTATGGGAATTCAAGGATAGAGTAAATATAAAGAACTTATCAGAGGGCTTGGGAAGAAGAAATAGTTGTCACCAAATCGCTATCATCCCCACCATCATGGTGATCTTGTTACCACTATGATTCACCACACTGCCTTAAAACATACTCACATTTGTCAATTAAGGTAGGAGTTCTATCTTAAGGTGAGTGAAATGCACTCTAAATTTGTTGCTTGAGGTACTAGTTCTCAACTTGGAGTGCACCTCCCGTGTGCCTGGTGGGGATCTCCACAAGTTCCGACACCTGGGAGGCCTCTGCAGGTTCTGATGCAAGCCTTCCAAGGTGTGGCCTGTAAATTGCCCAGGCGACTCTAATGTGTCGTCAGGGCTGAGGACCACTGCAGATGGCTTTAGATTCCAAGGGATGCAGCAAGAAGCTGTTAGTTGATGTTTGACATATTGATTTAAACTTATAGTCAAGCCGGGGCAGTCGGTGAAAAGTCAAAATGCTCAACATCAAGACTCATTAAGAGGATGATGCACAAAGATAGAGTCAAGGCTCACCCTCCCTTCACCTCCCTTCTCTGTCTGCTGAATATACATGGAGGTTTTCATCAGCAGCAAAGAAACACTTGTGTTTAATTTGAGGTGAAATACCAGTGTGTTCCATTCATGTCTTATGAATAAAGGTAACAGGAACCAGTAATTGAAGGACCAGCACACTGAGGTCAGCCGAGACCTCCCTGCTTGGGAAAATGAGATGTATCCACATCATCTTCCTTCTTCGCTATAGTGCTTGTCTCCAAGTCAGATACACACAAAGGGTGAATATTTAAAAAGAAGAGAGGCTTTCAGTTTCTCCCATTCCACCAGCCTGAACGGAATCACCAAGTACCTCTGTGTTCCATCCGTTCTCTTTTCATTCCTCTTAACGAATGTAAGACTTCGCTGCTCAGAATGCAATTAGGGGTAATAAATAAAGGTCTTCGCAAGCATCCCAGGCATTTTAAAGCTCCCCATAATTACAAGAGCAACATAATTAAACACAAATTTAAAAAACATACATCAGAGTAGCAAAAGTATTACTGTAGGACCTTAGCTTTAAAAGCAGATCCTGGGCTATTCCTAGCTTTATGGTTCATTAACTTTACTTGCTATTTGCACATAAACATAATTTTAAACGCTGAACAGGTGCACAGCCTGGGTAGCACTGATTCGGTAGGCTGTGACCAGGCTCGCGTCTGCTTACCCTGCACACCTGCCAGAGAAAAAAAAGAGTGGGGAATGCATGAACTATTTTCTTCAGCTCTGTTTGAAAAGTATCTGCATTGTATCATTTAGAAGAAAGATTTAAGCACTTCTGACTTGCCCTGGGCCCCTGTGTGCTCATGGATACTTTGTAACCGTTAGTGGACCTAGGAGTATAGCTTCTATTTTGAGCTTCAGAGAGCCAAAGACTGTAAAACCACATTGTAGCATCTGGATAATAATAAATGGGACCAGAATTTTATTCCATTGCATATACGTAAGTTTAGATTTATGGATATGTATTCCTTCATCTTTGGTCTCTGGAATTAGAACCAGGTTATCTGTTAGGTGGGAATGGAAGTAATGGTTTAGACAGGAACACCCGAAGTAATTTGTCACCAGAGCAAGGTCTGAGAAGACAGTCCACAGGGTAAGAGGGCACCGGAAATGTGGGCGGGGTCTGGCTTGGTGACCGTGGGCGCTGCGGTAGACCACTGACAATGACATTGGCGCGAGTACCCATTTAGGAGCTTTTCCCGTGAGTTGCTTTAAAAAGAGAACGCCTTGGATTCTATAAACTGTTTGGAACATCATATGTCGCTGACTATGGAGCCTTTCCAGACTTAGCAGTTTAAAAAGCCAAGTCCTGGGGTTGCCTGCGGATGAGCACACGTGGTGGAAGGGGTCCCACTGAGCCCGGACGCGGACGTAGCCTCCCTGCCCACTGCCTTTCATGGGCTTGGAATGCAGCTTTGGGGCCTTCAAGGATCCCCTCTTCAGACACAAATATTTGGGCAGAGAAAGGGGAAAGGAGACCGGAGCCCAGTAATGCACACACACCTCCCTATCCAATTTCCCGCGGATCCCTGCCCTCTTACTGCCTGACCCCCTCAGTGGCAGCCACGGCCTTCCCACGTGTTCGTCTCCATGCTCGGGCTGTGGGACGAAACTACTTACTACTACCGGTGTTCCTGGCTGTGCCGTAGGTGCCCAGGGATGAGGGCATTCTGCCTTGCACCTCTAGGCGTGCTGCTCTGCGTTTTCAACGGGGACACTGGGCGCCATGGGGGCAGGGCAGACCTTAGCCAGGGGCCCCAGCACGTCACGCACGTTGGCAACCTGGAGGCAATTTGACGTTTCCTGCTGTCCTCAATTTTCCCGGATGTCCTATCCCTCTCACAAGATGACTTTATTTGCCATAATCCTTTTCAAACGTAGATTTCCTTCTACAAATCCTCCCTCTACTGTGCTGAATGTTGCATTCTTAAAAGTAATGAACAGCAGCTTGAAAACCTGCAATATGCCACTTCCTCTCACCAACTCCGCATAGACCTTCACGTTGCTGTGCGGACATAAAACAGGATGCTGGTGCTCTGCTTTTGGAACCTGGGAGCTGTCACTTCTTAAGATGTCTTTGGATTCCACGGTGCGTGACATGTGATGGCTCAGAGATGCGCCTGACTTCTGCGCAGGCAGGCGACTCTTCCCTGGGTCAGCGAGATGTGGGCACTCACTGAAAGAGCAGGGCGGGGGTGGGCACCCACAGAGAAGCCTGGGACTTGAGTGAGCAAAGGCGGTGGGAACCTGAATCGTTTCACGTAGAGGTGAAAAGTCTTTCCTTATTTTTTTGGCACCCATCTCTATACCCAAAACATTTCCTGGCTGATGGAGGCTGTGACTGTGTTTGGAGCAAATCATCTTTCTTTTGCTCCTTTCTGTCGTGTCTTCCCTATCACAGCCTGTCACTCCTGATCAGAGACATGACACGGGACCTCAGTGGGACAAACCCGAGGTGCCGACTTGGGCAGATGATCTGGTCCGTGCAGATGCTCAGCGCCCAAGCGGTCGGTCCCCTCCGTGGGACTGTGCACAGTGGTGTGGAGGAGACGGCCGGGGCCCTCCACCTTCCTCAGAAAAGATGGGGCATTTCTGCTGTGAGGCGCTGAACACACGGGGCCAGGGGAGATGCTGTGTATACCAAGGTGTGTTACGCTGCCTCGCTCTTTTTAGATCTGGCTGTGGAAGATCTGCAATAGACACCTAGCACACAAACACCCAGCCCCGGTAAACAGGTCACTCCCAGTAAGGGTGACTGATAAGAGCGCATTTGTCCTCGTCAGGAGCCCCCGGGGTGAACCCTAGCCTGAAATTCTAATTCATGGTAGTCAACTGTGTGTGTCCCCAGTGGAGCGTGGATAGGTAGGCCCTTCTGGATACACCATTTCATATATATTTTAATTAGTCGTGGCATCTTATTTGTAAGTCAATAGGGCATGTGCACACACGGTGCCATGTACTGAGAGGTTGTCTACACTCAGAGTTACAGAGCCAGATGTGAGCCTGACTCTGCCCTGCAAGCCTGGTGATCGAGGGGCTCAGTTATTTCCTGTAGCTTTATGTCATCAATAAAAGGCCCTTAATAACTCTGCCCCTTGTGTTCATGACGAGCATTAAATAAGATCACAAAGGCACAGGAAGGAGTTACAAATGGTCACCACTGTTTCAGGAGAACTGTTATAAATACATCACTTCCTATGGTGAATAGCTTTAGTTTGGGTCTTTGTTTTAACTTTTTCCCTGCTCATCTGCTCATCTTCTGGTTTCAGAACCCACACCGTTTCCCTTAGGAAATACACATTCCCCACTCTCAGAAAATGTGACCAGGAGAGAACGACATTTTCAGGTTCCAGTGTGTGTTAACTATTAGTCCAATGAAAAGATTGCATTCAGCATCCATGGGAAGGGGACACTTGCTGAAAACACTGGGAAAGAACCAGTTTCTCGGTGCTGGTGCTCATTCCTTTCAAATCGGGGGTTGCTCATGGCCATGGATGTTATACGGGGACCACGTGTGCAGGGAAAGAAGCTAATCATATTCAGAAAAATGCTGAACGTAGTTGAGCACCTGGATCTATTCAGCCTAGACCTCCGCGGACATCTCAGTTTCTTGATTTAATACATTTCCCTTTTTGTTTTAGCCAAATGGAGTTGTTTGATGTCACTGGCTACAAAGGGAATCCTGACACAAGGCTAGTGCACCCCAAATGCTGCAGGCCAGCAGTTCATGATCTGATGGCAGAGACACAGTCTCGGAAATAGGAACGGTCTAGGTCTTTTGGTTTTGCTTTTTGTAAAATATAAAGGATTGCATTTAGCTCTCGAAATACAGGAATGTTCCAACCGTGTATGTAATTGTGCACAACCGCAGTTCAGCGTGTAGCCGGCTCCCCCTCACAACTGGCTCGATGATACACTACCTGCAGGAACTCCAAGAAAAAGAAATAAAAGGCATACAGATTGGAAAGGGGGAAATCATGTTTATAGATGGCACGGTTGTCTCTGTAGAAAATCCCAATGAGGGGGCACCTGGGTGGCTCAGTTGGTTGAGCGACTGCCTTTGGCTCAGGTCATGATCCCAGAGACCCAGGATCGAGTCCCACATCGGGCTCCCTGCTCTGCAGGAAGCCTGCTTCTCCCTCTCACTCCCCCTGCTTGTGTTCCCTCTCTCGCTGTGTTTCTGTCTGTCAAATAAATAAATAAAATCTTAAAAAAAAAAAAAGAAAATCCCAATGAATGCAAAAATGCTTGTTAGCATTACTCCTAGAGCTAATGAGTGACTTCCACGGGGTTTCAGGATATAAGATCAATGCACAGAAATCAGTTACATTTCTGCATACTCACAGTGAACACGAGGTCATTCTCTGTGTCCACGCCTTGTTGTCTCTCTGCTCTCCTAATCTCTTCTCCTGGAAGACCATCAGTCAGGTGGAATCAGGGTCCTCGCTAATGGCCTCATTTAACTTAATCAGCTCTGTGAAGGCCCCAGCTCCCGATACAGTCACATCCCTGGATACTGGGAGTCAGGGCTTGAGTATAGGAACCAGAGTCTGTAGCATCGCTGTCAGTGTGGTGCACGTTACAGCCCCCATGGCTTTGCTGAGAAAGTAGATCTCAGACGTCCTCACAAATGCTAATTGTGGGATGTAATGGAGGTATTCATCAGTTTGATTGTGCAATTATTTTACAGTGAATACATATATAGGAACATCAGCCTATAGATTTTAATATCTACAACTTTTGTCAATCATACTTCAATAAAGCCAAAAAAGAAAAAAAGCCTACAGTGACCTATCACGACGGATAAGCAACAGCAGGAGCTAACAGCAGCGACTGCATGACGTTGCTAATGCACCAGCGATGGGCACGTCCAGAGGCACATCCACGCCGGGAACATGTCTCCACCATGTGACCCACGAACGGCACACTTGGGGATTTGTGCCAGAGGACTGGAAAAGTATGACCACATAAAAACCTGCGCACATATCTGTACAGTTCTGTTCAGAGCAGATGAGAACAGGTGAAGTGCAGCTGCCGGGGAGACCCAGCTGGGGCACCACTCAGCAACCCAAAGTTTCCGGGTGTCGCTCGGCACCGCCTATCTCCCAGGACCTGCACCGCGAGTAAAGCCAATCCCAGGAGGACTGTTAGTATGATTCCATTTCTATAACATGTGGAAGGACAAAATTCTGGAAATGGGGAACAGATGATTGGCTGGCAGGGTTAAATAGGGGGGGGAAGGAAGTGGGTATGGTTATAAAGGGGCAACGGGAAGACCCTTGTGGTGATGGAAGTCTTCTCCAGCTTGACCGTGTCCGTGGCAACATTCTCGTTGGAATACTGGGTGATAGTTTTCCGAGATGTTAGCATGGAGGAGAGCTGGGGAGGAGGTAGGGGAGATCTCTTTCTATTATTTTTTAAAAGTTCCTCTGAATTTAAGATTACCTGAAAGTTAAGAGTTTAATTAAAATACTCTTGCATATAAAAAAGAATTATGAAAGAGTGTATTTCAGTAAGAAAGAAATTGCCCCATCATGAAAGAGTGTTTCCTTCTGTATTTTCAAATATTTCAGACAGAATTTTTAAAAGGAAAAGTGCATATTTGTCAATATGGGTTTGAAAAAAGAAACTGTAGAATTTTGATGTGAGAGAGATATCAGAGGTCATTCAAACCCTGATTTCACCAGTCAGAAGAGCAGCGGCCATTTAGAGTGAATTCTTTCACCAAGTTCACACAGAGAACGGGCCACCAGGCCAGGACGACGTCTCCTGACTCCCCGACCCGAGCTCTCTGTATCACCCCACAGTGCTGAATCTGGTTAACTTGAAAATTAACAAGCATTAAATTTCATTGAGAAATATTTTTCTTTTCCACTAGCTCGATGCCTGGATAGTTTGGTATATGTTGCCAGTTAGGGACATTCGAAAGTAGAAGGCGCACAGTCAGCCTCCCGAAGGCAAGATGGAGCGGCCCTGGGGAACAGAGAGGCCAAGGGCCAACGCCGCATGGGAGGGCCGCAAATAGCCAGGGGCCGTGTGGGACCCTAGAGATGGGGTGCCAGGGACTGTGAGAGGAGTGCTGCTCTACGGTAGGAGTGGGGCCCTGTGAGCTTCAGTGGGCTCTGTCCTGCCCTGAGGGACTTGGCCAACATTCATGTTCTCAAAGTAGACTGTCCCATGTTAGCTAACATATCTGAATTCTTCACCACAGACGCCAGGAAGAAGAGTGAGAAGAAAAAGGAAAGACGAAAAGGTAGCCCCACGGCTACTATTTGAAGAAAGCAGTAGGGCCAGCAGGCCAGCAAAGGAAAAGGGAAAATAAGTGTTGTTTGTCTTGGAACCGATGGTGAGGAATGAGGACCACATTGTATAGGCTTTGGCTAATTGCCAACCTATAAAGTCCTGTAATTTTATTAATCTTCCTAATAAAAGCTCTGTGCAGACCTCAGACTGCCTACCGGGGCTGCTGTGACCCACTTGACCTCCACAGATGAAGGAACACCCATATTCGATTGGGGAGAAGGTACCAGGATTTCTGTCCAGAAGCTCCAAACTGGAGAGCGACCAGTCTCAGCCCTCTGTCCTAGCGTGCGGAGGGGTCGGGATCCACAGCTAGCGGTGGCCTCGCTCCCCTACTTGTGGGACTTTACTTTCGCTCATCATGCCTTATCAGGACCTTGACATCAAATCAATGGAGAGCAGTCTGTTACTCAGAGAAGCGCACACACAGTTAAGCAGTAATTCTTTCTAAGACCTTTTGTTTACTAAATGTGCTATGAGATATAATGAGCCGGTAAATTGAGAATATACTAATGAGAGATTGAAGAACTGATTAATATTCATCCATTGATTCCTTCATGAGAACCAGCTCCTGAGTCCCTGTTAAGTGAAAGGTAGAATGAAAACGATTCTTTAAAAATAGGAACACTAAGGGGCGCCTGGGTGGCTCAGTTGGTTAAGCGACTGCCTTCGGCTCAGGTCATGATCCCAGAGACCCGGGATCGAGCCCCACATCGGGCTCCCTGCTCGGCGGGAAGCCTGCTTCTCCCTCTCTCACCCCCCCTGCTTGTGTTCCCTCTCTGGCTGTGTTTCTCCCTGTCAAATAAATAAAATCTTAAAAAAAAAAAAAAGGAACACTAAGACCTAAGGAGGTTGAAAACCTTTTTAATTACACAGAGACATCAAGGGGTGAACGCTTGTCTGCCTCCTTCCACTCTAACTCAGGGTCACATGCACTGAATCAGGGTCCCACGAACGGGCACCATCAGATCAACTTACGTCTCTCCAATTTCAGCTCTGCTATCCAACTGATGCAAACAAAATTCCACAGCTCTTATTTTCTCGGAACAGAACATAAGGAGGTAGGTTACAGAGATGTCAAAATTACTTTTAAAAAGAAAAACTACCTTCACTCTGTACTTTTATTTGCTGTGTATACATTGCAAAATGGTATTTTGTGTACATAATTATGTTTTGTGAGCGTCTTCATGAACATTAGTATTCTTTTAAAATAGAACTTTCTGCTCATCTCATTATCTTTGAATTAAGAATGTCTTCCCTTCCTTTTTTCCCCATTATTTTTCCTACAGTAAATAAAAATCCTCACCCATTAATATACTCCTCTTATAAGACAAGAATGATAAACTTTAAGTAGTTCATTAAATGGGTATCAAAGTCTCCTTTTAGCAGTTTCTTCTTCTTTTGGAAAGCATAGTATACAAAACACTTTAAAATGATGAGTTTTATTGATTATGCACTATTCACACTTGAGGGACGTGATGGTTTTGGCCACACAGACCATTCAAAGATCATAGTGGAACAACCAGCAAATGGGGTGTGGCCCATTTGGGGGAAAGTTCTGTGTCAAGAACTCTAGAGGAAATGGAAAATTTGAGTCATATTATTGTCAGCCGAAGGTTTTAACGTGAAATCACCACATCCTCTAAGAGCCAGTTGGTTGGTGCATGTGGTCAGACCTTTAAGTGATTTTATGGTTTAAAACAAAATAGTCCTGTGTGGATGATGTCCCGAAAGTCCTCAATAGACATGTGTTCCTTGGGCAGTTCCTTGAGGTTTGGACAGCGGTTGCCAGCATGCCCTGTCTCGTCTTATACATCATGACATTGCTGTTGACGCACCCTCCCCTCTTCACACCGAGCCTCATGCTACTCCTCATGTGTTTCTAGAACTTTCCTACCATTATGGTGCCATACAGGCCATGCCCACTCTTTGAAATTCTCTCCTTCCTCAAGTCCTGGGTATTTCCCCCTCATCTTTCACACCAGGCTTCAGCGCTTTGCTGTCCTCTTCTCCCAGACTCATTACAGCCCTTCCGTCCCGTCGCCTGATGTACGCAGATGCCCGGTTAGAGCGGGTTTTGTGTGTTTCCATCAGATCTGGGAATTCTTCAGGCACACAGCTAGTACTTTTCTTATTTCCAGCGTCTGCATGCATCTAGTGGAAGGTCCGTTTCTATCAATACTGACCCAGCATGGCCCCTCATCCCCAGTCCCCCGCTCATTTCAGTTGGCCTCACACAGACCCTTCTCTGCCCCATAAGCTGACACATCCCAGGAAGGAGAAAATGGGAGCCTCGAGCAACGTGCACTTGGCCAGAATGCTGAGGACCCGAGAGAAGCCATGGAAGGACAGGATTTATCTGGTTAAAGCACATGAAAACCATGAATATCAATTAGCAGCCTGAGTTCTTGAGCTGGTTTCTTATCTAACACAGAATGACCAGCTGGGTGAGTGAAGGAGCCCTTGAGTCAGCTTATCTTCTAAGTCAGTGGGTCCCCACGAACACCATCAGTTCACAGCTTAAAAAATGATCTAGCAGGAAAGAAAATACCCCACAAAAAATTGTTCCATGTGGATTTTAGTAAGAGTGACATAGAGTCTGTGAGGGAGAATTAGGCAGATAACAGAGAAGCGGTTTGTGTCCTGTGATTGATGGGATGTTCGTTGGTGGTGTTTTCCTGTTAACACACAGATCAGGAGGGATTTGCGTCCGGAGAATGACGGATGTCAAGGTCACATGTTTTCTGCATTTCTATAATATTCTCTTATGCATCCTTTTCAAAATACACTAGAGGTTATGTTTGAGAGAGACCTCCGAATGCCATCGTTTATTCTCTTAGACTATTCCCAATGGGTGTTTTTGAATGTTTTCCTCCTATTTCAGAAGACTGTGGAAAAATATTACAATGTCATAGAATTAGAAGGAGCCATAGAGTTAATCTGGCCTGAGCTTCTCTCCTGTATATTTTCCTAGAAAAAATGATGCAAGTTAATGACAATTGATTAGCATATGAAATTCTTTCTTTTGAAAACAGAGCAGAAAACTGCACAAATGTGGAATGCACAAGTGAATTTTCTGTATTTTCTGTAAAGCACAGTCGTCGATATGTATTTCACGTTACAGCCTTCTGCATGCTACACACTTAGACACCCTCTGAAAAGCTGCTTTTTTTTTAAAAGGAAACTAAATCATTGAATACAGCAAATCATTTTCTCCACTGACTTAGTTTTAATCTGTTAGTTAAAGCAATCTCTAAGAACACTTCTATTAGGCACATTTGTGATGACCACCTTGAAGTTAGAAATGAAGGAATGGAAGCTAAATGTTATCGGACCTCTATGTATTAGAGTGTGTGTAGGTGCTCAGTACATACCCTACCCCAGCATGCATAAAAGGTTTATGTAAATACAAGGGAGTGTGGGTTTCTTTCTATAATGTTCATCTGTGGTCTCTGTACCCCACAGCCCACAGTAAGTGGTCAAACTGAGATTTTCTAACCACAGTTTGCCTGCTTCAAATAAATGGCAGCTTTTAAATATTATATTTTAAATGTTTTATTTAAATTGTATTGCCTACACTTCACCTTACAGCACTATATCAGATGGAAATGAGGTAGAAAAGACTTGCTTCCTTCCTGCCTTGTTTAGACTTGAGATCTCTCCATAAAACTCTGTGCCAATGAATTGTGTACTTTTCGTGAAAATCTGAATTGATTATACAAGAGAACACTTTGTATATGAAATATCTAGTGTTTGGTGCACCTGACACTCAGAAATAGGAGTGAGAGAAATCCCAAATACGGAATAAGAATGGGATGAAAACAAGCAAAATCTAACCAGGCAGCGTGTGGATGCTGTGCCCTTCGGGAACTTACCTTCTCAGGCTCTATGAACTGGTGAAGTTTACTGGTATGTGGTTGTGGTGCACAGATCTGTGTCATTGTGATGTTCTCCTGTGCAGCAGACGAGTCCTACACGCTTCTGTGTGCTAATGGCTTTGTGAAATGCTAGAGATCCAAGTTCAACCAAGGAAAACATAATCATTGCATCTTGAGAATTTATGGGATGGTAGAAGAGGAGGTAAGAGCTGCTCTCACGGAGGGGGGTGCAGCTGCTGGACGGAGTAGCTGCGAAGACCTCACTGAGGAGACAGGGCTGGAGCTGAGCCCTAGGCAGGCCGGAGCCCTCCCCACCAGCACAGGGACCCCTCTATCCTGCCTCAATTCAGGAAAACGCTCTGAAAACCATCCCATGAAAATCAAGCTTGGGTCTTGTGGAGCATGACTTTCTGGGGTGCGTCTGGCCTCCCTGGGCTGCCAGCTGTCTTTGTTTCTTTCTTCCTGCCCTATAGGTGCCTCCCACGTACCTGCGGTCTCAGCCGCCCTGCAACTCTGCGTGGCCATGCATGCCGAGTCACAGAAGCACCACTCCTCACGTGGCCAGAGGCGAGCCAGCCCCGGGCTCTGAATTCCTTCTCTGCTAGGCTTCTCTGGGCACCCAACTTTGTGTCACCTCAGTTTCTGCAATGTGACCGTTTCGGCTGACATCACTGCTATTCTTGGATTCAAAACCTGGAGTACTTCTCAGAAGGAAGCTATCCTCCCTCGGAAGGGGAGTGGGATTTTACCTATCAGCATAACGTGCATCCGTGGATAGTGAGGGGCTATTCAGAGAAGTCCACATTCCTGACCGAGGAGTTTCTGGAGGAAGGTACTTCCTGCAAGTACCTGGCATGGGTGCACAGAGATATTTTAATGGGCTGAGGCCAGGAAGATGCAGATGGGGAAGACCTCTTTACCGATAAAGAGATCTGTTCCTGATGGAACTCTGGCCAGAAGTCAGTGACTCATCCCCAAAATCAGGTACCTTGGGGAAAATAAACAGCCTTTGCATTAAGCAGAAGGTATGAAAACTTAAAAGACAAAGCCTGTGACTTTGAGGGAGTGTGGAGTCTCAGGTGTCTGCAGGGACAAGGGAGCCCCATGCTGCCATTGCTGTGGGGTCTCAACCTACAAGAAGACAAGTTAGCACATCAGGCCACCCAACTGACATTCCCTACAGAACTCATGTTTGCATCCTAGCTGTATTCCTAGGAAACAGTTATACAGTTATTATTAATGCATTTTCAAAGATTTTTTAAAAAGTGACACTATGGGAAAAATATATATCACACAAAAAATATGTATACAAAATATATATTGTGTATGTAAAATGGTGTTCATGCACACACACGCACAAGGTCACATGGCTGCAGGACTGGTACACTGAGGGGCTGAGGGGCGACTTTGAACTGAAGGTCCGTCCAGGCCAGTCACACGGAGGGCCCAGCATCCCCGAAGTGCCTGGCACAGAATGAGGGTATTTTGGCAGTCTCTTCTTCCCTCGACTTAGAGACACTGTTCTCGACAGCCAAGACCTTAAAATAACATGTTAACTTCCCCTAATCTAGGTAATATTTCCTAGTGGGATTTATTTTGAGACATGCACTACTCTTTAAAATTATAGATGATTTATACCATTTTCTCATCGTCTAGGAAAAGCACAGTTCCCAGGACAGTGGGTTTGTGATGTGCTTTCAATACTCATTCCTCAGACCACCTTCAGCTTCTATGCTCGGATTGTCAGCTCCTTTTACACCTTCTCCATCTTTGGGAGTCTGGGACGCTGCTGCCCCATCTCCTGCTGCCCATTGCATTTTGATACCATGTTTGGCAGCAACTGGTTTCCCCCTTTATTTTGTTGAGATTCTGCAGTGCTACCCCATCTCTTGGATTTTCTTTCATTGTCATCCCCTCATTGATGGATATCAATAAAATCTAAACATACCAGCTAAATGCATCTTGCTCTCTGGAAGGTGCCATATTGCTGGAAAGAATCAGCTGTGTGTGCTCCCTGGGAGGTTTGGAAAGTCCTTCTCTGGTAACCAATAGCCAAGATTCTCAAGTTGCCAGTCTCTACCTCTCTTAATGATAGGCCTTTATTTCTAATGCCAAACTCCTTTGAAATACAAAAACACCTTAACTCACAATTCCAAAAAGTATCTCTTAACTACCTATCAAGATATCTCTTTTTCCAATGAGTTAGTGGCTTCACCACCCGTGCTGTCACTCAAATGGAAACCTTGCTCTTCCTGATGCTTTCCCACCTGGCCTTCCTTATCCCATTTGTCAATAACTCCATGGAATCATTCATGATGATGATCCTACAGCTCAACGTCGCCTCCACACTGGTTCAGGTCTTCATTCCTTTTACTTAATCTGATCAAGAGCCAGTCAACTAAATTCCCAGTTTCCAATCTATTTGCATAGGAACTGCTGTTAAAAAAATAAAATTGAAGGGGTGTCTGTGTGGTCCCATCAGTTGAGTGTCAGACTCCTGATTTCAGCTCAGGTCATGATCTTGAGTTGGTAAGATCCAGTCCTGCCCTGGGCTCTGCAGTGGGATTGGGCTTGCTTGGGATTCTGTCTCTCCCTCTGCCCAGCCCCACTTGTGTTCTCTCTCTCTAAAATGTTATATAAAGAACCATCCTCACTGAAGACCTCCTTTTCCTACAAAATGAGTAGCATTTGTATATGTCTGGAAAGAAGGACTTAGAGTTCTTGACATGGGAACACTAGATAAATGTCTTTTTAAGGTTAAATAAGTTGGTTTGGAGTTCTCCACCACACAAGCTTTTACCTCCTTCTCAATTTCACACCGATTGGGGGCACCAGATTCTGGAGGTGTTAGAGACACAATCTCTGTGCATTTTTGAAAAAAAGATTGGACATCAATTTCTGTAGCAGGTGATTGTGATCTTTCATGAGAGCAATGGCCTACACGGTGGAATGATCAAGGCAAGAGAGACTAAGAAAGCAGATGGGGTGGTCCAAGGCAGCCTGTGGGTCATGGGAAGGAGCCCATGGCTGACCGATGTCAGGACCTATGCCAGGCAGCAGTTACAAAACCTGCATGGTCTCATGGAGGCAGTCACATCTAATTAGTGGTTTGACAGGAACACTCAATGCTTGGAGTCAATGAAAGTGGAACATAAATCCTGGAATCACCAATGAATTTACTCCAAGTCCCCAAGAAAGTCTTCATCAATCATTCTCATCCTGATTCCTAAAATGAAAATGGGGATTACACTTCTTATCCCACAGAAGTGTCATGAAGGTTAGCAGGAAATGCTCAGCACAGGTTACCATTCAAGAGAGGTGAGAAAGTTCTAGTTTCATTAATTTCCAGGAATGTTAACGTAAACTTCATCTTTTAAGATCTTCACTTAAGTTACTGATATCAATAACCACTTTAATTATTTGGATATTTAAGTATTTGGATATCTTGTCAGATACAAATTAGATCCAGGGAAACATATCTAAGAGTATTACTATCCAAGCTTGTGCTGATAAGGTAACTTACGTTCCTGAAAGTTAATTGCAATGTATTTCTACAAATTGAATAGTAATTTGGAATTTTTTAAACTTACTTTATTTTTTAAATCTGCACCAAAAAACTGTGAAATTTAGAGAAATCAACTAAAAGTTTAAAATATTATCTCTATCTTTTTTTAAAAAACTATGTGCTTAGTCAGATAAGATAATGCCTTTAAAAACTAGAATAAGAATAGTTTCATTATTGAATAACTCTGAAGACTGAATATGTGCCTGCAGACTTAAAAAATTGGTATTTTCCATTTTCCTTTCTTTCCTGAATATAGTTCTCCTCAAACAGCTATTTATAGGTTGGTTGGTTGATTTGATTTCTAGAGAAAGAATTGGAAAAGTTTTGTAAAGAAACAAAAATGTAGTCTGGAGGAATGATCAGTTTTTAGCAGATATCCAAAATTCCCACAGAAAACCAATTTCAAAAAAAGCTAGGTTCTTCAAAATGTTAATATCTACCATATAATTTTAATTATAATCATCATTATTCCCTAGAACCTGTCTTTCTATCCTTTAGTTACCCAATTTTACTGTTATTTCAGATGAAGGTATAAAACGGAATTGATTTATCTGTAGCTTGCCCACTGTGAGGATGTTTCCAGAAATATGTTGGTGCTAAACCTTCTCAGGTGACACTTTTCCTTCTCAATCATTTTACCGCATTGAAGAGTGGCTCTGTGAGTGTGGTTTTATTCACCTGCCTGGACATCCTGGCATAAACCCAGTTACCTGATCTTAAAACAAAATAATGACAACCATAAAAGAGAAACAAAATAAAATAAAAGCTCTTCAGTGTGTGAACACAACTTGGACCGATTACTTGAATTCTGTGCACATTAGTTTTCTCCCCCATAAAATGGCGGCCATGGTACCATTTTGCATTGGTCTAGAACATCTAGAACTAAATGAGTCCCTTTAAGAGTGCTTTAAAAAGTGTATGGCACCAGGTAAGCATTTAATAAATTTTAGATCAAACACAAAAGTGAGTGACATCACTTGGGCATAATCTCCTTTATAGTTTCAATTTTATCCTCTTTTTAGAAACTTTTCAGTAGATATTCTTTTATTTATGAGGTAAGCTAATGATCTGATGGTGAGGGTAGGGGAGGAACATAAGGTTATAGGGTGAACATAGCAAGCAGGGGGCAGATCTAGAATTACGTCCAAGTTTTATGATGCTAAGTCAAATTATTTTTGCTTTTTACCGTGGCTGTCTCTATACCTGTGTATTAATGTATGTGTGTGCATGCGCGTGCATGTTCATGTGAGTGTGCTCATATTCAACATTATAACTATATGGCATATTTTGGTGAGTGAAAGGTTTAATTCAATGGCCACAGGTTGCATAATTTAATTCAGGTCAAATAAAATGCAAAGGAGTCAATAACCACATATTTCCTAACGCAGTATAACAGAGAAAAATGTAATGTTTTTTTGTGAAATTTAGTAAAGCCCATTAGGTTCCATTATTCTATTCTAATACCTGCATGCATTTTAGATAACAGAATTAGACATGTCCTGAAAATACACCGTAGCTATTTGTGTTCTTACTTGCATGTATTCTGTACATTAACAAGTGGCTTAAATCACATTAACATGCAGAATCATGTGTACGCAGTTGGCTGCGAAATCTCTTCTATTGAAACTTCTGAAGACACCCCACCTTCTACTTACCATTACAAGCAATAGAAGGATCGCTGAAGAGCTCTGTGGAAGGCTGCTTCTTAATAAAGGGGCCGAGGAAGCATTCTCTATTTCCTCCAATCAAGAAATAATAAGAGGACCGATATGTCAAGCAGATGCATAGGAACCTCTCTACCATTCTGGAAAATAATCTGAGATTAACCTCTCTAGACTTCTATTTTTGCATGAATTTGCACCCCCTTACTGAAGCATGCTCAGAAATGAGAGGATCTTGGCGTTGAAGATGGAGTGGTACTTTCACAGGGAAGATCGTATTTCACTCTGACTTAAAACTCAACCCAAGCCTGCTTAAATAGAAGGTGGGCACTAAAAGGAACATCGTTCTCACGTGGAAAGCAAAATAAATCTAATTTTCAAGAAGACGCAGGCACTGTTTGAAAACTCAATCCTTTGTTCCTTCTCCAAACTGACAGATTTAGGTGACTCACAACATGTTCAGGCTTTACAAAACTCTGTCTCAGGTAAAAATATACTTTCTTAAAACAGGTTCTAGTCCTATATTTCCCCCTATTTCTTTCTTGTATTGGATTTGTAAAGTCCTTGTACAGAGCCAGTGCTGGAGACTGTGCCTTGAAACCTAGTGCCTTAATAGCATTCTAAACATGGCAAGAGCCACAAACAGTATTTATAGCATTTATAGGATAGTGGTTATTTCCTTAAATATATACATGATTAGTGTTTTATGTTTCCTGAGTCTGTTGAATATGTACATTTGTGTAAAGTCCCAGAAATAGGAACCTAGCCAGGAGGGGAGTTTCCTCTGGGAATTTGGGAGTCTTGAAGCCAGAGGACCAACAATCAAACCCTAGGGAAAGCCAAGCAAAAATTACAAATGGCAATGTGGGATTTGATGTAAGGAGTCAATGCAGTGCAGGAAAGGAGAATTTAAAAATAAATAAATACAAGGTTGAGCACCATTGAGATGCAGGAGTAGAGAAGAATCAAGGAAAAGGTGAAAATAAATTGAGATATTCAAAATGAGATCCGAGTCGGGACATCCTGACCAGTACCATCCTTTTGGTGTAGCCAGCGAGGCCATGGTTGGGGTGGGGGTGGGGGGGGAGGTCTGATGCAATGGTGGAACAGTCTCTAAAAGTTGATTGATGAATGCATGCCTCTGCCTTTTAAATTTCCCCCACCTTGAGGTTTTGTCTATAAGTCATGACCACATAGAAAATTCTTCCCATTGCTTGGGAGAAAAGCACTATATGACAAGCATAGATCCTAGACTTGGAGCTCAGTCACGAGGTTGTAACCCCATCTCTGCCACCTGTTAGTTTGGGACCAGGTGCTCAACTTTTCTCTGCCTTGGTTTATTCACCTGTAATATGGGAAAATTCTATGTACTTCAAAGGTTTATTGAAAGATTGAGTCAGTTGCTCCATATGAAGCATTTATTGTGATTAATGGCTTATGGGGCCCTTCATTTTTCTAGGTCGCCTTCATGAAACTATTCTTCATTTCTCAATCACAAGTGATTGTCTTTGAGAGAAGGATGTTGCAATCTTTAGAGAGAAAAGTGAGTTCCAAATGTTCTTCTTAGGAGGGACTCTCTCTATATATTATTGTCATATAGACACATTAATTAAAGGAAACTCTTCACTTAATGCATCTGTGTTCTTTCAGGCAAATTATATGGATGCTCTAAGTCATCATAATGAGTAGTGTACAGGCTAAATTTTGACAAATATTATCTCATTTTAAAAAGCCACATTGAACTACGGGAATAGTTTGAGTACAATAAGATTTAATACAGTGTTTTAAAATATGTGCTCCCAAATCTATTCCTGAAATCAGCTCAGATATTAGTTGTATTGTCCTGGATCCCTTTAAGCTCTTTTTCTGTTTCTTCATCATTAAATGGAAGTAATAACAGCATTTGCTTCACAAATTTGTTAGAATCCAAAAAGATGCTTCATGAAGAGAGCCTAAGACAGTATTAGCTATTCTTAGGACTTATTTTTTTATGATCTTGTTTATTTGACAGAGAGAAACACAGCCAGAGAGGGAACACAAGCAGGGGGAGTGAGAGAGGGAGAAGCAGGCCTCCCGCTGAGCAGGGAGCCCGATGTGGGGCTCAACCCCGGGACTCCAGGATCATGACCTACACAGAAGGGAGACACTTAATGACTGAGCCACCCAGGCACCCTTAGTACTTAATACAAGTAAACAAATTTAGCAGAACTGCCCCAAATCACACAGCATTTATTTGAAGTAGAAGCTGGAGAGCTGATAAGTTTCAGCTCTTAACAATCACATCAATTGCCAAAATGATCATTTCCAAATTAGTTGAGAACTTTTAATTTTTTTCGTACCTTTGGAAGAGAGTTTGTTGAAAATGAAAGATAATTCTATTTCTCATGCTGCCAATGTCTGAAAAACACATCCACATGAGTAGTGGTCAGCAGATCCAGACGTGCCACGGTGATTTCAGAAGAGAGGAGACTAGACTGGAGCTGTAGGTCTCAGGACTTGAGTCTATTCCCTGAGACCCAGAAAAGTAAGTCTGAAAATAAGCAGAACTAGGAGTGGGAGGCAGCACGGTGGATGGGAACTCCACATGCACCCTCTCTGCGTTGGTTGGGTGGCCTACGTCCACCTGTTTACTTCTTAGCCACCAAGTGGAACAAGGGTCCCCTCACTGCTGCCTTTAGGGCACAGTCATGAGAAACAAAGTTGAGGGTGGATGCTGTAAAAGATTTAGTACTTAGTGGGGTGCCTGGGTGTCCAACTCCTGGTTTCAGCTCAGGTCATGGTCTTGAGGTCATGAGATGGAAGTCTACATTGGGCTCCCCACTCAACATGAAGTCTGCTTGAGATTCTCTCTCCCTCTCCTCTTTTCCTCTCTGTTTCCCCTTCCCTCATCTCTCAAGTAAATGAAAAGAATCCTTAAAAAAAATTAAGTACCTAAGCATTGGAACAGTAACATGGACCAGACTAGAACATGGGATACAGGGAAAATGGAGCAGAGGCCAGAACTTAAGAACATCACCATGCAGAAGCAGAGGTCATGTCTGATCCCAGGTGCCTGAATTTAAACCGATAGGTATGATTCTTTTTTTTTTTAAGATTTTATTTATTTATTTATTTGACACAGAGAAAGAGATCACAAGTAGGCAGAAAGGCATGCAGAGAAAGAGAGGAGGAAGCCGGCTCCCCGATGAGCAGAGAGCCCGACGTGGGCCTTGATCCCAGGACCCTGAGATCACAACGTAAGCCGAAGGAAGAGGCTTTAACCCACTGAGCCACCCAGGCACCCACTAGGTATGATTCTTATGTACTATTCAGAATCTGAAGTGGGAGTTTATGAGATGTTAGGCAAAATGAGGACGACAAGCTAGCCCAGTCAAGAAGTTCAGGCCCACTTAGGCCCAGGAAACACAAAGGAAAGGGGGTCCTTTTAAGAGTCATTATCTCCAGAGGGAAAACTTTGAGCTCCACTGATGGGCAGTAGGGCTGTCCTTGGAGTTCTGGAGGTTTTGAAATGGATCTTCAAAATGGCACCTGGGGAGAGTAGTCTGACAGCAGTTTGATAAATTATGGGAGGGCAGAATAAAAGAGAGAGAGAAGAGGTGGGGTAGTGAGTGTCTCAGAGGCTTTTGCAGTAATCTGATTCTAGATAAGTCTAATTTAGCAAAGCATCATGAGTAATGGGAAAGAACTGTTTCAGTCTTATTAAGGGTTGAATCAATGATTTTTAAGCATATATGTTTGGGGAAAGTGTGAGAAATAAGAAGAGAGACTCAGGCTGAAATTAGGGGAGAAGAAAAAAAGCATTCTGAAAACATCTCCTGAGCATAGATTGTGTGCCTGAGACTACGTTAGGCTCTTTTAATATAAATAAGGTGAAAAATGAGCCTCTTCTCTTATGGAGCTATGGTCTTTTAAATTATGGAAATATAAAACAGGTGTATTACTATTATAAGAGATAATGCTCTAAGGCATAATGAACGTGGGCATAAAACAAGCCGACTGGGGTTTAAATCCAACTACAGAAGTATGGGTGACTTTGGATAAATTTATCAATCTTTCTGATGCCAATTTATCATCTATACTATGGAGAGAGTATATGCTGGTTTTCAAGATTATTGCAACAGGTCTGTAATAAAATAAGAATTTCATGCCAGTCACAGAGACATCAGTAAATGATGATTATTATCATCATTATGAAAAATGCAATATGATATAATAAGGATTGAAAGTGATGTGAACAGGGTACTTTGGCAACTAGGAGAGGAGAGATCACTAGAGCTCAGTGGGATTGGGGCAGGTGAGATTTCTTCTCTGCTTTGAGGTATGTGTAGGATTTTCTAAATTAAAAAAAAGTTATATATGTATATATAAATAAATTATATATGTAAATAAATATTATATATATATATATGGATTGAGAGGTCAAGTGTACTCTAGATAAGGAAAGTAGCATAAAGAAGAAAAGTTGTAGCTTGAGAAGTATTTTGAGAAAACAGCAAGATGTGTAAGAGAAAAATATTCCATTGGAACCACCCTTCAATCAAGCTTTGGCTGGAGGAGGATTTGCGAATCAATACTGCATCTTTAACTATGAAAATTATACATTAGGCACTTCCTTTTTGACCAAGCACATTTTTTATGTTTTAGAGATATCCTAGGGAACAAGCCAGAAACGTAATTTACATGATATTGGAGGTGGAGCAGGGAAGTCTCCACGCAGGGTCTACACCTGAGGGCCAGGATGATGCATCTCGATCCCTGTGAGGCTTTTATAAATTTGGGGCTTTGGGGCACCTAGGTGGCTCAGTTGGTTAAGCAACTGCTTTTGACTCAGGTCATGATCCTGTAGACCCCGGATCGAGCCCCACATCGGGCTCCCTGCTCAGCGGGAAGCCTGCTTCTCCCTTTCTCAGCCCCTCTTCTTGTGTTCCCTCTCTAGCTCTGTTTCTCTCTGTCAAATAAATAAATAAAATCTTTAAAAATAAATAAGTAAATAGATAGATAGATAGATAGATAGATAGATAGATAGATAGATAAATTTGGGGTTTCTTCCTTCTCCCATTTAAGCTTCTACTCAAATAATTCTGAACTGGAATACTTCAGAGATGACCTGAGAATCTATCCATACTTTCAAATATTCTGACATAGTAGGATTGGGGCTTCTCCCTCTTATTTGACCCCCTAATCCAGTGGTTCCCAATCCTGGCTGCCCACATGTCACCAGATGACCTTTGAATTCTATGGGTGGCTCATTCTTCCGCACCCGACTGTGTCTTCGTTGGCGTAAAGCAGAGCTGAGGTATCAGTGCATCCCCCTCGCTGACCAGCATACGCAGTCCTCGTCAAAGCTCCCAACTTCTCTGATGCCCAAATTTCTTGTGCAACATTCCAGGCAAGAAAGCAGTTGCCACCATCTTTGTGAAGCCTCTAGTGCTATGGAATCCCTTTCCTCATTACGGAGCCCAACATTGGCTTCAAGTATCAGCCGGCAAGAGTCTGGTTGTAGAAAAAACATTTTTTTTTTTCATATGAACCAAAATTTACTTCACAACCACTCATTTTTGTGGTGCTGCTTCTCCCCGATGATGAAGTGGCCTGTACTTCCTTGGGTCACAGCGTACCGTAAGCAAGCAGAGTTTCCTCCTTCAGCCAACATCTCTGAGGAAGGCCGACCACCTTTCCTCATAGTTCGGCAGGCGTGAGCGAGGATGCAGGAGACCCTGTTCACTCAGTGTGCAAATACTTACTTGTGGCTACTCCCCTCCAGATGCACCAGGCCTTGAGACAAGAGAGGACCAGTGTATGGCTGGACAGTGGAGGCTGTCTGGGAGGGGACACTGGAGTTAGGTCCCCAGGGGCCCAGCCCTGGTCTGCTTCTCAATACTCTGTTCCCCTGGCCAAGTGGCTTCTCTGTACTTCAACGTTCCTGTCTATAAAGCAGGGGTGACACAGATTCAAGGGATGTCCATTATGTGACAGGTAAAGGAGATGCAGAAAAAGCATGGTCCCAGTTCAGTAGAAAAATATGCCTGAAAGTCCACAAGGGTACAGCAGAAGTACACTGGGCATTCTGGAAAAGTCAAGGAAGAGAAGACCAACACTAGGAAATGAAGGAAGTCTTCTTGTTAATTTGTTAAGATAAATGAGATCATTTATGAGAAGCACATATATGTGGTAGGTCTGCGATGCTTCTTCGTTCTCATCCTATTGCTTCAGTTGTCCTCATCCCAAAGAGGACAAGATTGATGGCGGAGCCTGGGAGAATGGCTAATGTACACCCAGCCGAGGGACCGTCACAGCAGGGAGTGTGGCAGACGTGGGCATTCGCTGGAGGAAGAGGGTCACTGTGTCTTCCCCCTTTCAACCTTCTAATGCGGAGAGCTGGTCGTGCCTTCCAACCACTGAGAAATAAACCCACCGGGGTATGCAGGTTGTCTTGATTCATTCAGCGATAAATATACTTATAAATGTCTATGTTCACTGTCTTTTCAAGACTTCATCCACTTCTGCACTTCTTTGTCTTAGATAATCCTTCTTCTCTGTTTGAAATCCCTTCCTGCAAAATTTGCGTTTCACTCTTGTCCCTCTGAGTGCTTCTTAATCCAGAGAATATTAAAATCCCTGGCCTCCTGGGGTGAGCCTTGGACACAGGACTTTGAGAAGCAACAACAGTTGATGCTGTCTAACTCCAGTGAAGGTCCACCTCCCCCAGGCAGCATTCCCTGACTGCACCCCCCACGGTGATGGCCCGACTTCCAAATTCCCACAGCCGTCGCCTCTCACACACGCTGATCATGGACAGTTTCATAAGTCATTTATGGCGAGAGAACTGGGTCACACAGGGCACTCACGTTCCAGATGAGATCACTTCCACCAAAGCAGCTTTAGAAAAATTCATCTCCAGGCCTCAGTTTCCCCATTTATAAAATAAAAATTGTACAGATGATCCCTAAGTGACCTTAGAGCTCAAGTATTTAGAGAGTCCATGTCTTGTATCCTAAACAACTTTGCGCATTTCCAGAGGGCAGGGGCTGTGTCTCACGGGATCAGTGACGTTCTCCACCATCAGCAGGAGCTTCGGGCAAACTAGAGACCTTCGTTATCTGCACTTACACCACTGCATGTTTTCCCAGAAGGCTTCTCCCCATTTCTCTGACTGTCACTAAAAGAACATCGCCCCTTTCTCAGCTCCCTCTTTACCTTCGAGCTATTCTTGAGCAGGGCCCAAGAATCAGGGTGGCAGGAATCTCTTTCCCTCCAGGACGCACCTCGCAATTATAGTTCAGATGAGCAGGTACCATGCCAGTCAATGTCTCTTGTGGTTGGCTTGCAGGCGAGTCCTGTTTGCATGATTAAAAAAAAAAAAAAAAAAAAAAAAAAAGTTCTACCAGCATGCCAGTGACCAGAGCTCTGCTAACTCACTTCCCAGGGAAACTGATGGAGACTATCAAAACCCGGGAGTTTTATGTCAGGCCTCTGAATATGGCAAAGAGCAAATGAAGAAACATCTATTGAAGAACATCTACAAACTTGAGTAGCAGAGGGGAGCGTCTGTGGTGCTGAAGCCAAGGCAGCCCTTCCTTCCCAGTCCCCAGCTCAGGGGGGCACGTGGAGACTCCGTGTCAGACACCCCGGCCGAGAGCACAGGCGCATCTGCCCCAAGCTCCCTGCAGGAGGCTGGGTTTGGAGGAGACACGTGTGGGCATTTCTGCACTGCCTCTCTGGCTCTGGTGAGGACGCTGTCTTGGGCGAGGGCAGCACGGATCCTTGGACACCCAGTGTAGCCTGGCTGTGGCTATCCCTGCCCTGCCGCCTGAAAGGCGGGTTCCCTGCTAGGACATACGAACTCCGGTGCCTGGTCCGTCTGACGACTCAGCCAGCAGAGTGGTATCACTTGGAAAGAAGCTAGCCATGGTCCCCACCTTCAGCCCCAGAGCCCTGGCTCAGGAGATGCCTATGGGGAGACACAGGCCTTATAAAATAGATCTGATCTCATCCCATCAGTAAACATTAGCAGCATCTCACTAGCAGCAAACCTGGAGGGAGTCAGGCCGAAGGCACTCTCAAAGCCCATGAACTTGCGAGGGTTCATCAGTAGAGTGGCGATCCAGCCTCCAGTCCCAGCCAAGTAGGCCTGGGACTTTCCAGACACGACTGGGAGTAAGGCCCCTAGCTAGGCCCTTCTTGACTCCAGAAGGAAGCCATCCCCAGTGAACATGGCCAACGAGCACATGAAACGATGCTTAGCATTACCCATCATCAGGGAGATGCGCGTTGAAACCACTATTGGATACCACGTCATACCCGCTAGAATGGCTAGACCCCAAAAGTCAGACAACGGGTGTTGGTGGGGATGTGAGGGGGCCTGGAACCTGGTGCATTGCTGGTGGAGCTCCCACTTTGGAAACCAGCCTGGCCATTCCTATCATGATGAGGCACGGAATTCCCACATGACCCAACAAGTCCACTCCTGGGTATCTACCCAAGAAAAACGAAAACTTAGGTCCACACAAAAGCTTGCACATGAGTGTTTATAGTATAGAAGTATTACTCATAATAGTCAAAAAGTGGAAGCAACCTAATTGTCCATCAACCCAGGAATGGATAGATGAAGTGGGCTTCATCCACACGATGGGATTTTATTTGGCCCTAGAAAGAAATGTGGTACTGACCCAGGCTACTCCATGAGTACAGCTTAAACACTTTATGTCAAATGAAGAAGCCAATCACAAGAGACCACATGCTATATGACTCTCTTTATATGAATAAATACAGAATATAGAAATCTAGAATGCTGGGGCACCTGGGTGGCTCAGTTGGTTAAGCGACTGCCTTCAGCTCATGTCATGATCCCGGAGACCCGGGATCGAGCCCCACATCGGGCTCCCTGCTTGGCGGGAAGCCTGCTTCTCCCTCTGTCATTCCCCTGCTTGTGTTCCCTCTTTCGCTATGTCTCTCTCTCTCAAATAAATAAATAAAATCTTTAAAAAAACAAAACTAAACTATTATGCTGATATCTATAGAGACAGGACGATTGGTGCCTTCCCAGCGCTGAAGCAGGGACAGAAAGGCATGGAAATATGCCAGGAGTGATGGTGGCAATGGGGGCACATATCAGTGACCATGCAGGTGTACTCTCTCCCATCGATGTTGTTAAAAAACATAGCAGGTTGAATTTGTGGGCATCATGAGAGAAAAAGAAAC
Organism: Spilogale gracilis; assembly: GCA_004023965.1. NCBI lineage: Eukaryota > Metazoa > Chordata > Mammalia > Carnivora > Mephitidae > Spilogale > Spilogale gracilis. The sequence continues at coordinate 214,494 of PITA01000862.1, forward strand.
AGTTGTCAAGATGGTGTTAGAAAAGTCATGGTCCTGAAGGACAGCAGGCGAGGGAGCAGGAGTTCAGAACCCAGCAAGCTCTGGCCCCGGGAGAGGAGAGGATGAAGGGAAGATGGCAGCTCAGAAGAGCCTCTGCCTGTGGGGAAGCCCTGCCCTGCCCAGCGAGAACCTCTGGGACAGAGGCCATCTGAATGTGAGTCCTGCATTGGGCAGAACAGGTTCTACAGCTACTGGCTCGGTCGTTAGCTGGGAGCTCCTTGGAGAGAGCAGACCTTAATTCAAATGCTGTGGGGGATTCCATGGTGTGGCTCAGGGGGCATCCGTGGGCTTCCCTCCCTGCAGCTGGTGGGCACGTTCTTCCTGCAGGGGTCATCTGAGCACCATACTCCCACATTTGCTACAAGGGACCGGGACGTGAATCATGGCTCAGATGCTCAAATCTTCAATGTCATGAAAATACCAAGACTCGGCTGAGAGTTGAACATAATTCCTAAATCCCCAAACCTGCATAAATGGCATGACCATTATGTCTTTATTTTTCTTTTTAGAAAATTGTGTAGCACTGGAACCAGACATATGTAGAAATATTTCCTCCGAGCAAAGCATTCATAGCTCTCCAAAAACTGTTTCCCTACTGACTGGGCCCAGCTTATATACCTTCCTGTTAGGCTTCTGAATGTAAAGTGACCCTGGCTATGTGACAAGTCTGAAATGAAGGCCCCACATACGAAAAGTAGCTTCCCTTGAGCACCAGAAGCCCCCAAATGTGAAGATGTGATGTCCTTTATTGGGGGATGTTGACCTCAGAGGTCCTCTGCATTCAGATTCTCTATGGTCGAGATAGTATTTATGACCATTGCAAAGATTTACCAATTGAAACGTATACTTTATTTATTTGAGAGAGTGAGAGAGAGGTGAGGGACAGAGGGAGAGGGAAACAGAGAATCTCAAGCAGATGCCCCTAGGGCACTGAGCCTGAACAGGGCTCCATGTCAGGGCTCTGAGATCATGACCTGAGCTGAAATCAAGAGTCTGACACTCAACCCACTGAGCCGCCAGGTGCTCCCAATTGTAACTTTTTAAAATGCTTGTGCTAGGGCGTTAAGCTCCACTTCCCTGTTCCAAAGCCAGTCTTCTCAATGTCGCTTTGTGAGGCTGGTTCAGTTCAGGACTCTGGAAACTATTTCTCTGCTTCCCCAGCTGGTCCTCAGTTCGTTTTCACCGAAAGACGGATGCCAGGAGGAACCAGGCTGAGGGACTGAGTCCCTGTTTCCCTCCCTGAACGTCACCACCCTTCCCTCCAGCCATAGTCCCTACCAATGTGTGGGCTTCTCTTTGAGAGGCTACTTTCCAGCTCAAAGTCTCCTTCAGGCTTCAGATCCCTTCCAGTCCCTGCAGCCCTGGATGGCGGAGGGAGTGATGACTCCCCAAAGTTGTTGCATTTAAGTCTTACTGCTCTTTTCCGTTACCTTCTCGACAATTCTTTACAGAAAACGGCTTAGATTCTGTTAGGATTATACTGTTGATATCGTTTTCTTTCTATTCAAATAACTGTGTGTGCTGGGTTTCCTGGCTCCACAGATGGAGTGCTTTATAGAGAGGATAGAACTTCGTCTTCCCCTTCCCCCATCTGGAAAAGTGCCCTCTGTCTGACAGATGAAGCATGGGCCCCACAGAGGCGAAGCCGCTTGCCCGGGAGCTCAGAGCCTGTGAGTGAGAAATCCAGGTCCAAACTGTCTTGAGGACTCTAAAGATCTTGTCCTTCTTCTCCACTCTAAGACGCCACCTGGCCTGGCATGCCTAGTGTTCCTGAGTTCCCGGACTTTGGGCTTCCCTTCCAGAAAACTCTGGATCAGGCTCAGCTGTCCTTCTGCCATGAGCTCCCCTCTGTTCTCTCTAGTGACACTCGGCTCTCAGGGCTGAGACTGATGAAGAGTACTGGTGGCCGTGTCCTTCTAGACTCCTCTCCAAACAGGGGCACGCCTCAGGGGGAAAGGACAGGAGAACCAAGGCCCACTATTCTCAGTCCGCCGCACCCAAGGGAGAGCCGCGGGCCTATGAGTGGGGGGCTGAGGGAGGGAAGGCAGCCCCCACCTCCTGACTGCCCTGGCTCAGAATGAGACCACATCCTGCTCCCCAAGGAGTAAGGCCTTCCGCCCAGAAGCTGAGGGGGAGGTCAGGGAGCCCCAGGGTGCTGTCCGCAGTGATTGCCTGCCCTGCTGGGACACAGAAGGATGGAACTCTCCCAGGTCACATACCTCGCACTCTCACGGTCTCACCACATTCTTCGCAGATTTTGTTGACTAGATGTTGGCCCCTCTGTTCTTTGTCCTCAGGACCATTTCCGACCCTTTGGGTGCTTGCTCTTGAAGTATCTGTGGGCAGTTGGGCCAGTGGGACCCATGACACTGCCCTGCGGGAGGACCCAAGTGACACATCCCCGGCCACCGTCCCCTCCCTGGGGGCTGTCAGGAAGCAGAGCCGAGGACACTCCTTGCCGGGGAGGGGGACATTTCCGTTGTCTTCACTGTTGGTGTGGCCCTGTGAGAATGTTTCCTAAGCAGAATCTGCCTTTCTAGAGAGAAAAACGGCCTTCACTGAGCGCCTCATTTCTCAGAATTCTTGGCAGCCCCAGGGCTCAGCCTCTCCGCTGTAATGCGGCTCTGAGATAAGGATCTTCATTTCGGCAGAACCTCCGAATGACCTTGATGTTTACAGCAGCAGGAAAAAATGATGAGCTGGTTGATGGCATTAAAGCCCACAATCAATGGCGAGGAAGAAGGAATCCCCTCTTCTTTTCATGTACGTTTATTTGTTAGTAAAAGGGAAAACTCATAACCGCTTGCTTAAAAAGAATTGTGTGTCTCCTTAAATTCCCATTTCAATACATTTAAGACACTAGAGAGATGTTTTCCAGGTTGTTTTAGACATATAAATGATGCTTATATTTTTGAAAATGGGTTTTGAAAAATAGAAGGCTCTAACTATATGATTCAAAATATAATTTTATATATGGTGTATTCACATAGGCTGTTTATTTCATGACTTCGACACAAGGCTCTTTTAACCCCCTTAAAAGCCTCATTTAGAGATTAAAAAAAAAAATACTTCCAAATATTTCCTTAGAGTTTCTATGTACCATGTTAATTTTATTTTTTATCCAATAAAAGAGATTCTTAAAAACTACTCATAAATTACCCTATGAGACAAAAGCACCATTAACAATATAAATCAAGCGGGGATTAAATCACATTTGACTATTCATGATAAGCTTTTGCTGTGCATTATCCAAAATTGCTCTAATATACACTTTGATTTTTTTTCCAAAGTAATTTATAGAAATGTGGTCTTTTTATGACATCCATAGCTTTTACTCTTTATTCTCTATTGATTATAAGTCAGGCCAGTTTGCCTTGGGACATCTAGTTAGGGGTGATTCAGATGCAGGTCGGCGAGAACTATATTTAGCTAATGTATAGAAAATAAAATAGATGACTCTCAAGAACTCTGGGAAAAGCAAGAGTGAACCTTAGCTAATTATGCTCACTTATGATATATCATAGCTTTGAGAGTAAGAGCCATTAACTGATGGCCACTCAGCTGCAACAGAAGAACACATCTCGGAAACACTTGCACTCTTCCCATGCAGGTTATGTCCAGAAATTAGTACAGCTAAAAAGCAAAATGCTTTTAGTAAAAACAAAACAGCGCTGGTCACAGACACCTATTTATGAAAATGCCAACTACATAAATTAGATCCACAGGATACGTTTCAGACTATTTTTATTCAACCAGTTCTACAGTGTCAAAAGAGCTTGAAAAATTAAGATTAACATCAGCTAGAAAACATTAAGGTAAGAAAAGATGCAGAGAATATCTGTAATTATATTGACATTTATGGTGAAGGTTTGGAGATTAATTGCCTTAAGCCTCACTATTTCAGCGTTCAGGAAGCAGGGCGATAATAGCAAAAGCCCCTTCAGGTCTTTTTTCTCATGTGAACAAACTAGCAGTTAGTAGTGATGATTTCACCCACATAAATACAAATCAAACCATGTGCTGTTCTTGCAAAAGGAAAAGAGAGTCGGTGTTATAGTTCATAGCTGTTTGAGCTTCCACCATTTACATGATTTTTTTTTTAATTTGGTAATACAGAGAGAAACTTAAAAGAGAAAATATCCCTTAGCTTGGTCATTATACTTACGTGCACCTATCCTAAAGAACATATAAAATACAGGGAAAAATTCTTCATGAAAAATTGAACAATTTCATCATTATGTATGTTAATAAAATACTGGGAACAGCCTATGGTTCCAACCGCATGGGGTTGATTAAGTATATTTTGATGTGTCTACTCATGGAATAATGTGCATAAATGTTAAAATGCTATTTATAAAGAGTTTATAGTTGCAGAGAAAATGTATGTGGTGTGTGTATGGAAAAGCTCAGGAAATACTTTTACCTTTGAATTCTAAATCTTTAGATAGAAAGATGACCCTGTGACCATGAAAAGGATTGTGAAATTGCTGAAAGAGAAAAAAGAGAAATAGTAGCCTTTGAGTGGTGAGTTAGAGGCAATTATTTTTGTCTTTTTAGGTGTTTTTCTGTGTCTTGTACAGTCTCAAAATAAGAATATACCTTTTATAAGTGGGGGACTTTTAAGGCTTTTGTCATTTTGAATAGGATATAACAAGGCATTCAACCTCACTGAGAGACCAACTTAAAGTAAGAAAAGTCAAAGGATAGCATAGTTAAACTCCCTTGAATCCATCCGTCAGTCCTGCATACAGTCAGAACGCTAGCTGGGTCCGCCCAGCCTGAGAGGAATCCGAAAGTGCAAATAGGGAAACACAAAGGCGGTGAGCAGGAAGCGATGCCATGGGGTAGCGTGGTGGAGAGATGCAGAAGGCTCCTCATGGAGCAGGATGGTCTCTGCAAGTATCTGCGGATGAGAATTCCAGGCAGGAAAACCAGGTGTAATGCCCAGACGTAGAACACATCAGATAGAAGAGCGGAGGGACTCCCATGGGGGAGAAGGTGCAGCCCAGTGCGGGAACCGCGCGGAGCAAAGAAGGACAGATTCTTGAGTTAATTTCAGGAAAAAGGAGTAGATTTAGAAAACACAGAAAAAAGAGATGGGGAAGAGTGTCTCAAGTAAAGAAAATAGCTTATAGTAAGCGGACAGGCCCCGGTCCTCAGGCTGGGTGCACAGGTGAGTCACGGGGTCCGGGGAGAGGAAAACGGGGCAGGTCTGGCTGTCAGCGCAAAACTTGGGGGTCACTCTCCAGGCAGAGGGAAGGCACTGAAGGCTTGGAGGCTGGCTGCATTCCCATTTTAGGAAGAGCACCAACACTGACGTGTGTGATGTTGACTTGTACTTCTGGGCTTACAGGTGAGCTCTCAAGTCACTTCGTGGGGACACAGAAAGCTAACAAGGGTCCTCGCGCAGGAAGCACAGTGAGTGACCCCGGGGCTCAGGAAATAAAATGAAACTGGCAGTTCTGAGCAATCACCGGAATTCTCAAATGAAGAATGAAGGAGAGGATGTCATCCGAGCGCAGAGGGGGCTCAGAGAGGGAATTGGAGCTCTGCCCAAGTCCGTTTGGAGACCCGCTGAGCCTGGGCTTCGGTTTCTCAGTGTAGCAGGTGTGAGGGGCAGCACCGAGGAAGTCACACATCAGAGCAGCTCCCCGTGAGGCTGGGACTCCAGAGCACCCACGCCCTTGGTGGGGGGGGGGTGCATCTAACAGCGGACCTCCTTGCCACACCCCTGTCCTGCCACCAAAAAGATAGCTTCACTCTTACCAAAATGAAGAGAACCAAAGGCAAAGAGAACATTTTGGAAGCAGCTAGACATAATAAATACCTGCAAACAGAGAGACAGTTACGCTGACAAAGTTGTCACGTCAACAGTGAAGCCTCGCGAGGGGGAGTCATCAGCGCATGAGCCAAAGCAACTCCTGACCTTCATTCTGTGATTAAATTCAAGAGTGAGCACAAGAAATTAAAAATACACTCGAAGACAAAGAAGAAAGTGGGGGAATTTCCTACCAGCAGGTTTGTCCTGAAAGCACGGTTTCAGGTAAATGTCGGTGATCCCAGATGAAAGTCTGAGAGGTGACGAGGAGCAAAGTGATGCAGAAGCAGGTGAGCAGAGTGGACAGACGTGGACAGACGTGGACAGACGTGGGCAGACGTGGGCAGAGGTGGACAGACGTGGGCAGACGAGAATAACAGCCACGACATTTTGTCAGGTTAGAAATGGAGTGCACGAATATGTACAATGGTGACATACCCAACAATCAGGAGAGGAATGAAGGGAATTAAAGTATTTTAGGGTCTTTCTGCTTTTAGGAGGATAAATATACACCCCTGAATGTTGTAGTCTGACAGATAAGGAATGTAGTATCTACGTTCCAATTTAAGTGCTAAAAGAATAGAAGGGAAGAAGGTTAGATCCCAAGTTCAAAGAAGACAAAGAAAAGAATGATAAAATAGGTAACCTAAGAAAGGCAAGGGAGAGGAGAAAAAGAAGCAGAGGGCAGGTGAGGGTACCTGCTTTCCTCCCCAGGAGCGCTGTCCCATTCTCATCCCTAGCTGGTATCCCCAAACTGCACAACAACGGGCTTCCTCGATCCTCCCCTGGGGGTAGACTGGCATTGCCCTTTCTTTGGTGCTGCGCTTTTATCTGGGGTTAGGTGTGGGGAGGGTGGAGAACTTGGCTGGAGACTTTCCCACCCTCACTTAGCAGAAGCAGCAAACACTCCGCAGGGATAGACAACTTTGCCTGGGTCTCTCCCTGGAAGGAGCAAATACTTTCTTGCTTTCTTGGGCTCTGAGCTTGGAGGTCTTCCTTCCCCTCCCCAGAGGCCTAGGATTCTGGTGAGTGAGTTCTGAGAAGGGAGAGCCCTTCAACACCTGCATGCCCGTGACACTGGGGAGCTGCTGAGCAGGGCATCGCTTGGCACTGAGGTCCTGTTGACTGGGCATCACAGCCTTGGCCCACCCCAGGCCTGCAGGACTGTTGGAGAAGGTGCTGGTTAATTTCCTCATGGCAGTCCCTGACCTGTCCAGCTCTGCGATCACCACACCAGGCACTGTGTCCCTTCCCTCCTCGGTGGGCTAAAACATCCTGTCATTTGTTAGCTTTTTCTCGTTGTTGGTGTAGGAGCAATGGCCTTCTCCCTACATGTTTTTGGAATGTGACTTCAAGCGTGGAGTCCCTCATTGCTCATTCATAAATTCTGATTCACTTTATTAAATAGATCTCTGTACATCAAGACCAATTTTGTGCTGAAACGGTCTATTTCCTGAGAAAGCTGTCGATGGTTCTGGATGTTGTACGTGCCCTCAGAGGGGCTGGTGACACCTGGACCCCCCACACACACACACCTGCTAGGATGTTCCCAGTTTGGGAGCTGCCCTCTTTTCTCCTGGAGCGAGGGGCAACATTTCCTCCTTTTCAAGTGAGTGAATCTTCTAGATGGTCAGGTTCTTAGACTCCGAAGCCAGGGTAGGTGTGTCACCTGCCACGGTGAGGGTCAGGTCAAAAGTCCTTGCATTCATAGTAATACGAATTCATCAATAGTTCACCTCCGTGTGTCTGGCTCTTAATGAACATTTTCTCAGCTGAGTTCGTGGCCCTTCTCTGAAGCAGGGGGGTCAAGGTCTGGGTGCAGATCTGTCTGTCAGGGTCCTCAGCCTGCCAGCATGACCCTCACCACCCTCACCGCCCCGCCTCACAAGGGAAGGAACCTGGGCCTGGGGACTGAGGCGGGCGAGGGGCAGGCCTGGGGTCCAGCAGGGTCCCTGCGTGGCCACGCCAGTGAGGGTCTGCATTCCTGCCTCTGCAAAGAAACTGCCTTTCATAGGATCGTAAAGCACGGAAATGAGGCAGGTTATACTTGTTTTTATAAATATAAATAAATGGCCACAGATAAAAGGCTTCAAGCTCTGCACTTATCTTAAGAGCTAAGGGGAGGGAAAGGTCATATTTTTTCATGCTCAGGTGTCCCCATGGTAACATGAAAAATCTTTTCTACTCTGCAAAGCACACTTGTGCAATCAAGACTCCCCAAGAAATGTGTGCCTGTTTGCAATCTTAGGTTCAAGAAAAATAGACGCATATATACAATGTTTCAGAATGTTTACTTTTGAGAGCTTTTACTCTAGAAAAATCGACCCTTATCTCCCTCCCTGAGATCTTTCTCTCATGGGTAGACAGAGGAGCTGTTACAAACCAGCTCAGGGTTGGATGATTAACATCTGGAGGGCGCTGGACGTCGGGGGAGCCCGGTGGCCACGGGACTGGTGGTTGTCAGCAGTGAGTGCTGGTGACGCCAGGGTCCTGCCCTGTGCCCAGTGCTGGAAATGAAAGCACCAGCTTGGATGACATGCCCAAAACGAAGCTACAGTCCTATATGGACAGAATCAAGGGGAGAGTAATGGAAAAGGTACAACCCTGTGCAGCCCAGACTCGCCCCTTCGAAGTCTTAACAATCATGTTGTCGAGAGAGGGGTGGAAGCTATAAATTCATGTAGCTGGCAAGGAATGGAAAAAAAAATAGTTATTACCTTTTGCTTACTTAAAACACTAAATCCAACTTTGTTGCTATCTTTCTGGACTTTAGAAACCAAAAACATATTTTAAAATATAAGACCCAGAAGAGAGTCCCTTGATGAATTAAAAGACCCCTATGGCTTTATCTTCCCAACATCTACTGGCTCAGCACTAAATAAATAGCATTAGGCAATCAAAATGGAAAGAAAGGTGTGGGAAGTAGTGTAATTCAGGGGAGAAACGAAACATGAGAGACTTTGGGCACAGAAACCAACTGAGGGACTTGGAGGGGAGGGTGGGGGGATGGGAGAGCCTGGTGGGGGGTACTGAGGGCACCTATTGCATGGAGCACTGGGTGTGGGGCATAGACAATGAATCTTGGAACACTGGAAAAATGAAATAAATTTAAAGTCAAAAACAAAAAAGAGTAACAATAAACACAGGGAGAAGACTTTCCTTGGAGTGGGTTTTGGTAGCAGAGAGGCATATCACAGAAGGGAGAAGAGAGCACGGTTGCATTCACTGGGCTTTCTACAGGCGCTAATACATTTAACCTTCAGAATGAGCCCGTGCAGTACGAATTAGGGTCCCACTTTTTACAAGGAGAAACTGGGGCCCAGAGTGGTGAGGGGACACAGGCACCAAGACTGGTGCACGGGACAAGTCAAGGAGTGAGGAGAGAGGTGGTGGAGACACACCGCGGCGCCTCTGGCCAGGTAGACAGAGAACACCCTGGCATGTGGGCATGGGCAGAAGAGGAAGGCATTTGAGCTCTCACACGAGTGTGAATCATGGCTCTTCCACTTACCAGCTAGGATTTCAAAAAGTGAAATGACCCCTATGTTCCCTACATTCCCATGGAAAAAATCCTCTGTACCTTAGAGTGCATTGCATACATGAGGCAGGGGTGTCTACTTGGTATATTGTGTGGGGCAAAGGAAGTGCTTCGTCACCAGTAAGGCTAAACCACTCACTACAAGTTACTATCACGGGGGGGGGGGTGTCATTCAATCCACAGATTAACCGGAGGACGTGATAGATATCATGATGCCGAAACTGGCTTTGGTGCAGTTCTCCCTGAGAAAGGCATTCTGCATTGGCTCATCTTTCTGAGGAGCACTGTAAGATATCTCCCCAAACCCTCAGTATACTGGGTTCCACTATCTTCAACAGCTTGCCAATGAAATAAGAACTTTTCCCTTTCCCCGGGTCTGAGTGCACACTCATCATGAGACCACATGTTTCTACAAGGATGTTTTATTGCCACGATTTAAGGCGGTTCTTCCGGGATGCTCCGTGCCCATCAGAAGGCTGCAGGTGAGCTTGCCCAGGTGAGCTCACGGTCTTCAGGTCTTGCTGAGTTGTACCTCTGTGGTCTGCTTTGCCTCTGCTCATTTCCTCACCAAACCAGGCATCATTGCAATCTAATAATCTGACCTTGATTCTGAGATAAAATCTTGCAGGTCTAGGCACAGACGGGAGAAGCTCACTCCTTAAACTATTATGGCAAGTACAGTGGAAGGTGTTCCTAGACTAGTGTGTTTAATGCAATTACGGAAAAGACTACACCTTGCCGGGAGGGAGAGAGCATCAGGTAGTCTGCGATTGGAAAGACTCGGTTTGTTTAAGGAGTGGGACTTGATTAGGTCACGCAGGAGTTGGCTTCTGGGAGGGGATCTGAATGTGGCCTCCCAGGAAACGTTCAGAAGACTGCTTGGGTGAATCCAATCTTGGACCAGTCTGGCACTCTCTGCGGAAGTTTGATAAAAACTGTCCCTGCCATGTTTTATTTCAGGAAAGGGACCACCATTGTTCATCCAATGAGCATGGCAGCATATGTGCAGGACACCTGCTTTCGCGTGTTTCTGAGCCTCACCTGTGCCCGTCTGAGCTCCCGGAGTGCATCTATCTGGTGCCCTTCTCCACACACACGCCCTGCGAAACCAAGCTTTGATTTCATTTGCAGGTGGAAGAATGTCTTGATCCTCTGGAAAAAATAAATCACGCCACCCGAATTGTTTTGGTGCCTTGCCAACAGTGTTTTTGTCACATTTATCACCACACACTGACATTTATTCGTTTAGAAGTCTATGTTCGGTACATAGTAGATGTTCAGTAGAAAGTCATCGAATCAGATAACACATTCTCTCTTAGGTGGTGATGTGGTAAGGAGCTCTGAGTCAATGTATGCTTAGACACCGAGACCAAACCAGATGTGGCTGCTTTGCTCTCTGTTCAATTATTCAATCATCCGATTGAAAATTTGAGTGAGCATCTATTGTATGCCACACATTACACACATATCTGGAGATGAAAAAAAATAATTAAGCTTTTCTACTTAATTCATTGAGCTTGGTGAAGAAATATTATTTCCATTTTTAAAAAAATTTGGAGAGAGCAGAGGAGATTTTGCATGGACTAGTTTTTCATCATGTAGACTAATATTTTTAATGCAATCACAGTGGTGAGTAGCAGTGTAAATATTTTTTTCTTTGCTTTTAGAAAGAGTTATTTAGAGAATTCAGTCCTTTAAGGATGGAGAAACATCTCAGTCATTGTAAAGGTTAAGCAACCTGGAGTCTGAGAATAAAGTTAAGTTCTCCCCTCTGTTGACTTGGCGTTACCGGCACTATCAAGAGTCCAAACACAGAGTGAGGGGTTCTGGGGGAGGGCAAAGCAGAGGGGAGAAGGAAGCAAGCAACCCTGACTAGGATTGCGTTCCACCCACATCCAAGCCCATTTGCACTGTGGCTGTTTCCTAAGATACGTAACTAATTCGAAGCTGGGCTACAGATCTGGATCTCTCTGGACCTCACACCTACATCTACAATGTGTCAGTCTATCTACCTGGCACTACATATTGAACAACAATAAAAACGTGTAGCAAGATAGGGTGTTAGGGACAGGGTCACAGGTGGAGTCTTGGTGTGTCGTTACCCCTCCCCCCAAAACCTGCAACTATGTACCGTGAAAGCCATGTGTCACGTGGAGAGCTCCAGGCCTCCTGCGTAAGAACCACCTGCAGGGCTGGTAACAACAGGTACTGGATACTAGCCCAGGATTTTCTAACAACAGATACTGGATATTAGCCCAGGATTTTCTAACAACAGATGCTGGATACTAGCCCAGGATTTTCTAACCCCACCAGTTCTGTGTCTGCGTCTCTCACTGGACACATATGCCAATGGTCCGTGGATTACACTTTGAGAAACTAGGATATAGCTAATGGACCCAAAGTAGATGAGAAGTGCCTGTTTCATGTCACATTCCCCCTTTCCACTAGTAAATATGTATTGGAGCAACTAATTTTCTCCACCTGAATTTTTCTTGTAATCTTTTACAAACATTGTTTTCCCTTGAAATTTGAATTTTGGAGAGTTTCTGTTGAATAGACTGTGTCTATCTGTTGAATAGACTGTGTCTATTCTTGAATAAATGTGGTCAATGTAAGAAAGGCAAGAAACTGTGAAAACTGAGAGATACTATTGCTGTCACTGCAACGGCTTAGTGGGTAAACTCTGTGTTTCTCCTGAACCTCCTTTATATACTAAGACTCTTCTTGATTCTTTAGTCCTTGATCTCTATATTTTAGGTCATGAACCACTCAAGAAGCTTTGGTTTCAAAACTACAGAAATTCACAAGTATCTAACAGTAATATTTTACTAGTAATATTATGGGAGGCAACAAGTCTCAAGAAGTCACCTTTTCAAGTATGTGCCACTTGTCTGTTTTTCTTCTGTATCTTTCTCTAGCAACTACCTTGGGGATTTTCTCCCTCTACAATTTATGAGTTTTTCCCATAGCAGAAAAACTGTGTGTGCAAAACTCCTGAATCATTTTCTTATGCTAACTTGCCCATAATGTTTAAAAAATCATTTTTTCTTGAGGTGCATGTATGGCTCAATTGGTTGAGTATCTGACTCTTAATGTAGGCTCAGGTCATAATCTCACAGTCATGAGGTCAAGCCTCACATTGTGCTACTTGCTTAGTTAGGATTCTGCTTGAGATTCTCTCTCTCCCTCCCCCCTGCCACTCCCCCAGCTCTCTTGCTCTCTCTTAAACAAATAAATAGGTCTTCTAAAAGTGATTTTTTTTCCTTAATGGAATAATTTTGGTAATAGATTGGTCCTTGCTTGAAGTTCTAATTCCAAGATCTTTTGTCTTTGATTCCACATGAGAATTTGGAGGCTTGACAGTCAGAGAAATCAGCAGTGCTACGCACCTATGATGGACCGGATCCTTGAACTCATTGTTCCAGACAATGCTTACAACCATATCTCCTGGGCATGGCATGTCTGGTCTCATTTCATAGAGGAGGAAACTGAGGCCGAGAAAGAGAGTGTGATTTAATGAGTTCCACACAGTCAGCCATGGCAAGTCAGGGATGGGATTTGGGTGGGTCAGTTTTCTATGTCCACTGTGTGCTCTTCTAAAGTTAAAAATACAGCGAGAAAAAGTGTATTCAAGATACTCAGTCATATTTTTCTACCTTGATCCAAAAGGAATACCTCTCCTGTCCCCATATATGGTTCACAATTTCTCATTTTAATTGGAGGATGCTTCTACTGGTAAGCCAGGAAGATGCATGAGAATGAGTCATCTACATCGACTAACTGTGGCTCAGAGTTTCTGGATAAATCTTGTGAATACGGGTTCAGGGTTTCCTCAGCACTGAAAACCACAATTCTCCCATTTTGGTCCTTGTCTTTGTCACATCCTGCAACATGGCAGCTCAAACTTGCTGTCTTAGGTTGACATCATAGCCCTGGAAGGTCCAGTAACTCTTTCACTGGCATTTGCTAAGGGCTTTTCTGGCTTATGGTTTGCAGTTGGGTGCTGTAGGACTTGCATGAACAGGAGAAATTCCTGCCCTTAGCGGTCACCAGATCATAGAGGCTATGGACTGACTACTTAGGATTAGCAGCTACGTGCTTGCTACTATTACATAATAATAAAATGGTGTCATGAATGAGATCGAGTAAAAGGCCATAAGGCTCTAGAGGAAATGATAAATTCAGGCTGTCAGGATCAGAAGCATCTTAATGGAAGAAAGTAGCATATTTCTTGAATTTGAATGTTGTGTCCATAAATGCACATATGCCCACTTTTAAGACCTGCAGGGAGACCTACTGTGTTATAGGAAGAAGATGTTAACTTTGCAATTCTATTAATTTTTATCTAATATGTTTTAAAAAAGAAACCCTTATCAGTCATTAGTATTTGATTTCCTTCTGAGACTGGTGTTTTCCTCTAGAACCAAGTGTCATGTTTGACACTTGCGTGGTGCCTAGGGATGAGTGGGGTTCCATGACACACAGGATGGAAAGATTGCCTGCTATCATACTGATGTACATTAAAGAGTGATCCATTAATAGGATTTATAGGCTACATTATTCTGTGTTTTTTAAGCAACACACAGAGAAAGGCACACGTGGTGTAAAATGTTGACAAGATGCCAGGGATTAAAGATGATACTAGCATGTCATCAAGACAAACACGTGAACTCGGGGTCACTTGTATATCCCACTCGGGTCCAGTTGTGCCCACGCTGTATAGCCTGCAAACCACAACGATCAGGGTGACCTTTAATTCTAGATTTATAGCCACAATCATTCATCTTATGCCTCAACCTAAATGGATACTTTGTGCTTGTGTATTTCACTTGTAAAGAAATATGCATGTGATGTATTGATGGGTAGTGAAGGAATAATAAAACCTGGAAATGAAGCTATTCTTTAGAATCTAAATCAAATGAAAACTAAACACTAATATGATTCTGATCCGTAGGCTGAAAGATTTTAAACATGAAGACATGAGCCTTGAAATTTTACTATGCCTCCATCCAGCTGCCAATTTGGAAATGTCAAGGCTTAGATCCTTGAAAATTAATTTTAAAATATTAGCTCATCGAGGCCCACATCGGGCTCTCTGCTCAGCGGGGAGCCTGCTTCCTCCTCTCTGCTGCCTCTCTGCCTCCTTGTGATCTCTCTCTGTCAAATAAATAAATAAAATCTTTGAAAAATAAAATAAAAATAAAATATTAGCTCATAATAATAGTATATGTGTTTATTTTAAGCGTGAGTGTATATGTATTACAGGATACGAACCAAAGTTGTTTCTGTTTTTAATAAATATTATCTGAAGTTTGGAAATGGTTATCTAAAGGGATGGGCAAGATTCTAGACTCTAGTGACCTCTTTAATGCCCCAGAAGAGTTTGCAGCTGGTACAAGTCACTCTAATGCTTTATTCAACTTGGCATCAATAGCACTTTGAATCACACCTAGTAAACTTAAAAACACTTACTTAATAAGCGTTGAACTACACACAGTTACATAATAGGTACTTATATTTCCTTCCTTTCTCCCTTCCTTCCTTCCTTCCTTCCTTCCTTCCTTCCTTCCTTCCTTCCTTCCTCCTTCCCTCCCTCTTTCTCTTTCTCTCTTTCCTTTATTCTTTCTTCTAAAAAGTCCTAAGGAGAGAAAAACTACTCTTCTAGATCATCAATAAAATGGACACTGGGATGATGTCTGCTAGAGGAAATAAAGGGTATCTTTGTATTTATATAAACAACATAAAACGTTGTCATTTTGTTCAACAGTTGAAACTATAGCAAGCATATTTTTGTATCTTCTCCCTTTTTATCTAGTAGTAATTGAACATCAGAATCATAATGTTTAAGTAATTACTTATTCTAATTACTTTAGGCAATGAAAGATATTTATACCTTTTTAACAGCAAATCCTTAATTAGCATATTAATCAAAAGATGAATAATTTACAAGTTCATAACAGATATAAATTATTTTAAAAGAGGCCTTGTTCATGAGGTCCCAGCAAGTTTATCAATTTTTTGATGTTCCTGGGCATCTGACCAAAGAAGTACTATTCTTCAACCTGCTGTGCAGAAACACAAGCGTAAGAATCTCGGTGGCTCAAGGACATTTAAAACATCACCCAAGTTCATTTTTGGTCCCGAGGCCCAGAGCTCTCTCTTGGCTCTGATTGTAAAGCAAAGTTAAAAGGAGAAACAATAAAGTCCAGAGTACCCTTGAAACCATGACCTTAATGGCATCCTGAGATGGTTGGACACACAGGCACACTTCAACCCAGCGCACACGGGGCTGAAGACCAGGCTCGTGCTGATTATGAACTAAGTCCATCTAACACCCATGAAGACATGCTCACAGGAGCTTGAGGTTAGATGTGCCTGAAATTTAAAATGGGATTTTCGCCCCTTGGTCAATGCCAAAGTGTGCGGGCCTTACAAAACCAATAGGATGTTTTCCTGTGTCGGATGTGTTTTTCTATCTTCAACACAATAAAACATGTAGTTTATAGACGTTGCCAAGGGTGGATGGGCTCTTCTCTTGGTGGAGAGAACATCTGATTCTATCTCCCCTCTCCCCTGACTGATCTAGTCACATGCCTCATGTATCCCTTCAACTCTGTCCTTGGTCTGATAATTCATAATGGCCCCTCTTAACTGTGGTGGCATTGCTCTACAGCATTGGCTGAGATGTAAGCACAGAATCAAATGGTTATTCGGGGTGTGTTACGTTTAAAACATAAAGTGAGTCAGCTTCAGGGAGAGGGACTGAATGAGATCACATTAGAAAGCAGGCAGGCAGGCAGGAAGGAAGGAAGGAAGGAAAGAAGGAGGGAGGGAGGGAGGAAG